>JAUJYS010004912.1:0-11491 GCA_033995665.1 Melogona broelemanni
TTAATGGTAACATTAATAATTTTGGTAATGGTTGTCTTTTCAATTAATAATATACTTGTTGTTATTTGAAAACTAAAAACAATATAGTGAGGTCTTCTGGACATCACAAATCTATTACGTAATTTACTTAGTGATTTGTAATAATTCCTATGAAAAAACAATGGTCATGAAGACAAATAAAAAGAGATGTTGGTCTTCGACCAGAGAAGACGGGGAAACGGCAACTTCTTAGATAATGGATGTTTATTGTATTATCTTCGAAAATATGTTAAAATTATCTGGCAAGTTTACAAAAACATTAATAGATAGTGGACTCCTTCTGTGTAATGTTTTTGTAAATTTGCCAGATACTTTTAAATTAATACAGTTATCGTACATCGTGATAATTGTAATATGATTTCGAAGATAATACAATAAACATCCATTATCTACTGTTATCCATTATCTACTGTAATGTGCTGGTCGTAATAGGTGACTCAGGACACGTCGAATCTTTTTATTCCATGAAATGGGGAAACAACAATTACGGGCGTGCTCGAAGAACATGCATGTTTTAATGTATTTCTAATACAAAATATTTAATCAAGTTAAATTTTCTTTTTTTTTCAATTGGTCATGTGATCATGACCAATAATTCACATGCACATAATTCGTAACAACATATCCACATTTTAGGCGAAAATTAAAACTAAACCAGTTTTTGAAATTGTGATTTGCTCCTGATGAGGGCTAAGCGTTTCATTAGCATGGATCGTAATATGCCGTAATATGCCTGTATACACTCCTTGAAATTGAAGCAATTCAATTGAATTTTTTTTCGATAAAACCTTTTTTTACAATAAGAAAACATTACTACGTGTAAAGTTCCAAATTACAAGTAGTCTTAAAACTTATTTCACACCACTTTGGAGATGAATTAAAGGAAAAGTTATCTCGATTCACCTATTGTGGCCAGCACTGAATATAAAATCGGCTGTACTGTACCAATTGTACAGTTGAAGGTGTACTGTACTGTCGCAAGAAAAACTTCGCCGCATGTTTAACATGAGGCGCTTACGAGACCATTTTAGCCTCCTAGCAATTACAAAACCAATTTCGTCATTCAAAATACGGTAGAACTACGCATGTACCCCACAAACTCGGTTTACCGCTTCTCGCCAGCGGAGCTAAAATAAGCGAGCGAGCGGAGCGGTAGCGGTATACCTACCTAACCTAACCTAACCAACCTTGTTTTAATACGGTATACCTACCTAACCTAACCTAACCGTAGAAAACATGGTTGGATAGATTAGGTTAGGTTAGGTAGCTCATTTTCGCTCCATTCGCGAGGAGCGGTAAACCGAGCTTGTGGGGTACAAGCGTAGTTGTGCCCAAAATACTTACTGCGTTCAATAACGAGTTATCCTAGTAGTCCAACCATTCGTCTGTAATCTCTCCATCTCGAATCGTCACTGCGGCCCCCACGGGTCTCACTAAGGACTGGCTGTCGGAGTCTTCTCCAAAAGACCGTTCCCAAATCCCAATCAGACTATCGTCCAAGCTTCCGGTGACTGTGGGTCGGTTGTTGGGGCTCCTGACTACGGGATGAAAGCGATGTGACGACGGTTGTCTGCCTCAGGGCCGCGTGCTCGAAGCGAAATGTCAGATAGGTGACCTGAACAGTAGGCGGCCCAAAACGTTTTATAGAAAACTCAAGCCTATACCGAAATCACCTGAATATCTCAGAAAGACATACACAACTTAAATTTTAGCATCCGCCGCAGGGTTAATTACTAATTATAATATTATTACTGCGGTTATTTACTGAATAATCTAATTACCTTGGTCCGCCATTTGTAAATCAATTCAAGTTGGTGTGACCAGCTAGCAGAGATTTACTTTATTACCAAATTCCTTATTATTTACAATTTAAACAATTTTCGATATTTTTAATCTCAATGCATCAGATCAATACGATCAATATACACTTATTTAATATTTATAGAAAAAAATGATTAATCTAAAATAAATGTAAACTCATATTTAAAAAAAAAAGGCATTATGTTACGCTACTCGCGTTCTTTCCAAACTTGTTGAAAATTTGAAAAAAAGTTTGAATTTTGCATGTATGTTTAAATAACACATTTTTACCAGTACCTCGGGATCGAATAAGCGAGAGCCCGCGCCGGGAATCGAACCCAGGACTGCCCTTACCGAAGTCAGTTGCTTTACCGACTGGGCTAGACGGGATGCTACACAATATAACACCAGAATAAACCAACGACATTAAAAAATAAACCACACGAACACACGATTATATCTCAATACTTTTATCAAAGAAATTGATCAAAAGAAAGTGAATAAACAATGAAATATCTCACTAGTCAAAATATACAAAATAAAAAATAAAAAATGGAAACGAAGGCAAATTGTTATTAAAAGACAGGTCTGATAAATAAGTGAGGAGGGGGTAGGTGTTGATTTTTATTTAGTCATTCCGATTGATGTTTATGCCATTTCCACGTTTTAAAAAAATATAATCCTTCGAATTCCCAGAATTAGAAAATCACGCGGCTGACGCTTACCACTTCCGATACCTTTACGTTTAAAAAAAAACCATCATCCGGGTATTTTTTCCCCCAATTATACCTATTAGTCAAGTTTATACCCAATGCCAGCTGCCATATTGGTTTTTTCTTTTCTTTATATCAACCCTTTCATTTCAAATACACGCACAATTAAAATGGAATGTTTCGTGGGTAACTAACTAAGCATATACTCACAGATAGCAAAAACAGGTGTAAACCCTTTTGTTCAGATAACAACTAATTTGCCGGCATGGCGCCAAAAGTCCTCTATTCGAAAGTGAAATAAAAAAATATTTTTTTCAAACAAACTACACGTACATGAAAAAAATAAGCGCAATATGGCTTCGAAAATTAGTTTTGTAATTCATTTAACATTAAAGTTGTGTTATTTTTCTTACAAAGCAAGAGGAATTAGGAGCCGTGAGATAACAACAATACAAATATAGGTGTATCCTCATGGACAAGGATACACCTATATTTTTATTATTTTTATTACTTTATATAATGTAAAATTATGTAATAGAAATAATATGAATAAGCCTCGAGTCGTCTAAGATTAGTGGATATTGCCAGCGAAATTGGTGCGATAGTCCCTGGTTCGAATCCCGACGCGGGCTTTCGTTAATTTGTTTATTCGAACCCGAGGTACTAGTAAAAAATTCGCTTATCAAACATTGCCATAACAACAAGAGGGGTACAAAATATCCTGTAACGCTATTCACTACAGTGATCGTCAACCCAAAAAAATATAAATTTTTTACTCCAACTTCAAGAATTCTTAAGAAAAAAATCCGGCAATCAATTAAAATTGATTGATTGCCGGGTCGTTCGTAGGACAGTCAGCGCCACGCCCAGAAAATTATGCTTATCTGAGCGCAGGATGCACGGTAGAATAAGTACATCGTTGAAAATGAGCCAAACACACCAAAGTACAGTATACAGTTTTACAGCAAAAAACCAGTGTTGCCAAATTACCCAACAACAATAAAAAACATTTTTTTTTCTCATCGCAAATATAATAATAATTAGCCACAAAAAAAGTATTAAAAACCGTATGCTTGCGTGTATATAGATGTAAGAGCGTATGTGTGGACATATTTTTTCCCCCAAAAAAACATGTACGAGGTGAAGAAACACAACCGATTCCACGTTAAACGTCCGGTGGACCCCAAAAAAGTACAAACATAAAAAATATGTATAAGCTTACACTATATATATATATATTTATATATATTTATCTCGTTAACATTGTTTTATTTTTTTAATATATATATACCAACAACTATAGTTTTTGCTTCGCGCGAGCTTTTTACCATGCCGTGATTAAAGATCTATGTGTATAGCCTCTGTGCCATAGACATATACACATCACGCACGATAAAACGTGGGCAATATTTACACACTCTGTGAATCTGTTAGTGGACAGGGGGGGTAGGGGGTCGGGAAGATCGTGGGGCGTGGGGTTCAGAAGGAATTGCGACATTTAAAATTCCGTCAAGTGCTTACGAATCTGAACAGCAAAATACAACAGTTATTCGTTTTCCGCCATTAACTCAATTTGGAAAGTAAAATTATTTTTAACGTTTTATACAACCAGTGTTCATTATACATTTTTTTTATTGAATCGTGTATTTATTTATTTATTTATTGGATAGAGGTACATGAGATTCTGTTTGTTAAGCGCCAATCGTGATGGTTATACGTATTCTCGTGGTTTTAAAATAAAAAAGTAAAATTCATCTTTCTGAACTAGATTTGAACAAGAAAGTTTGAAATTATTTTTATAAAGAGTCCCAGCCTTACGTCGCTTTGAGTTTAAGCTATTGGAACCTATTGGGTAGATAAAAACATGAACTGATATTGATTTAGGGCTAAAAACCCTTTCACAAGTTTATATAGCATATAAGTATTTATTGAGTTATGTGAGCTGCATCGCAATACTGCCAACCCAGCTCAGATATTTCGAAATGTTTAAAAATTAAAACAATCTTGTCAGTTTGCGTATACTAAAGAAATGGTTTTCATTATTGTATCGCGACATAACTTAATTTCTCCAATTTATTGCTATCTGCGTTGAACAAAACGCTAGTCTCGTGATGATTGCTTAAGAGATTGTTCAAAAACGTACAAATCGTTTAGAAGTTGAGCTCGATTCTATGTTTCAAAATTAATTAAAAATGTACGCAAAAATTGTCATAAAAAAGGGAACATGGTTTCAGGTTGCGAAATATGTACGTGTATAAAATTCTGACAACGTTCGTGCAGCAGTACCGTTCATTTGTACACAACAGCACACAAAACAACGAAATTCTATAAGCCGTTAGCAACAACTTAGACATTGGAATAGGGTGAATGAGATTTGGATATCAAGTTCGTTTTCCAAAAACTTTCCTTAGAAGCTAGCCACCGTATTCGTACCAAGTCGTCGTTTTTATTTATATGTAGATAGTCAAACAAACAAATCATACTATTTACGAATAAATTGAGGAAAATCAATTAACAATATCACTTTTACAGAAATGTCTATAAAATTATACTATTTTTTCAATTACGCCATAATTTTAAATATTGAAATAAGAATATGTTTTTAAACAGATTTTTTCGATTTTAAAAATTGATCAACCCAAATCACATTACCCACTCAATGCATTTCTATTTGTTCGTGGGACACAATGGCAGCTTAAATATTGTGCAATATTATTGTCCTTTTTCCGCATGACGTGTGCGTTTTGTTTACAAAGGCCCATTTTTTCAGTTTTAAATAATCAGCAACGCCGCAAACTAACTCCTTTCTTTATTAATATACATGAGGCAGACGTGTGTTGCAGTTAACAATTTCATAAAACATTTCTCTCTTTTTTTGCCAATGGAATGTATTTTATTATTATTATTAATAATTGATATAAAAACGAATATGATAATTATCAATCGATTATACACGTTCAAATATTTAACTACCCATTGACGATACCCATAGAAGGTTTAAAAATACAAACTGCAAACGGTGGTCATATTTCCTAACAAAGATTCATCTAACTTTTTTGATTCGCCTATAATAGTTAAATGTAATTTCTTTCGAACGGTAGGTACACCAAATCCATATGATCTTAATGTAAAAGTGGTTCAAATTTAGTGTATTATAAGCTCAAGCTTTGTTTGCGATTTTATTTTGGCTTCGCTATTTAACAACAAATTATTTGTTTCTTAGAATTTGATTATATATTTAATTTCACGAGCAAAAGACGTTACTTATATTTATAGATATTATACATTCAAGTGATTCCTATTTTTTCTTATTAAAAATCAATTCCGATTTTTAAAGTTCCCCTAGTGGTACCAAAATGTTTTCTGGCAATTTTATCGTATCATTAAAAAAGAGAGTATAAAGAGTACGGCGGTAAAAAAAATCAGGTAATAAATATATAAAATTAAAAAAAAAATGTATCAAAAATCTACATATCAATTCAGGTGCATATGCATACCTAGGCATTATCCTCGTTCCAATAAATTTTGCATGTGGTATGTGTATGTGTGTGTGTATTGACAGCAAACCGACCAGCTAGCTTAGCTGCCGGCGAATAAAAAACATGGCGACGATTTGTTTCTCTAAAGTACCGACGTTTGAACAGGCCACACATATATAAAACAACGATATTCATTTAACTGTCGAGGGTAGAGCTCTCTGGGGATGGGGAGAGGATAAGTGTGCCGAGGATTGTGTCGTCCGGGGGAAGGATATAAAGGTTAAACAACGCTATAAAAAACATTTGTCGTATAATATTTACGAGGATCTACTAACGGCTGTGCAGAGCAACACTCTCAGAAATTTGCTGTAACAGTTAAAAAAATTTGATCCTGTCCACATTCTATATAAAACACAACAACATCTGGTTTCTTTTTTCTTTTTTTGGAGATTTTAACGAATTATCAATGAACGTGAAACACACACACACCGTATACAAAAAACAAAACGAGCAGCGAGCTTGCGTGTGTGTTTGCGTGTTATAACAAGGAGATTAGTATTCACTTTTTCTCTCCACGATTCATAAAAAAGAACAAACACAAACAACCACAGAGATAAAAAGCGCGCACAATGATTGGTTTCGGTGCGGTTGCGAGATATGTGTGTTAGCGCGTGTGTGTATCGATAGATACCGGATTCAAAAATCGATTCTTTTTCTTCCGTATCGATATCAATTCAGCCATCTCTTCATCGAACGAGAGACCCCACGTTGCACAACCACGTTACTTGATAAGAGCGAAAAAATATCCCTTCCACCTCTTCTTCTAGATATAACTCGAGTCTCTCCATCCAGAACTTTTCGCGATGACTTCCGGTTTGGGGGAGGGAGAACCCTGACGTGACTTCTGGTCCAAAATGCCATTTAATTTTTTTTTTCTGTAGCGTTCACAGTTTATTTTTCCTCTTTCTTTTTTTTTTTTTTTGATGCACCAGCGTTTTCGTCACACGTTGATTAATACAATCGTTAAAAATAATCCGTTAAGATTGTTTCCCTGATCACCACATATTGACGAGATATAGGAGAGCTGGATTATGTGGGGAAGGACAGGGGTGCTGATGGGGAACGGGGGTTACGGTAACAATCGGGGTTACGATTGCAGCCGACTGCCTTTACTTTTTATTCAGACGTGGCGGTAGCAGCTATCGTTACGCGATTGTATCGATTCAGTATCGATGCCACGCGGCTACGGCCCTCCTCTCGTTATCCGCGATGTCGGTCGGTCCGCAACTGACATCTTTGATCGTAATCCGCAGGTGGTGGCGGCCATCATGACTCGGACGATGAGAGGTTTGATGGGCGAGGTGGGACTTACGGGATGGATAGATGGGCTGACGATGGAGAAATGCTGAAACGATGAAAATGCTGAAATGAGTTTTCCGTAGACATGAAATAAAGTTTCCATTAAGTTAAAATTTCACACATTCTAATATTTTTCGCATGTAAAATAGATAAAACACGATTTCATTACCATCAACATAAGAAAAAATATCTTTTCCGCAGACCACCAATTACCACCAATTAAAATAAATTCTAGCAAAGGAGAAATTGAAAAATAAAGATGTGTCCAAAAATTTCAAATTTCCCGTCACCATTATTTTTTTTTCAAGCGTAAGTCAATTTGGAAAAACGTTTTCCACAATGTTCAAATAAAAAAGTTGAACTACTTACCTGGCAGTGTGTCCGATATGTAAGGTCGCCATCATTCCTCCTGATTGGCTGAAGAGGTGGCAGACGGCTGACGGCGGTGGATTTTTGGATTGAGGATGGTGTGTGTGTTTGTGTGTGACAGGAATGGAATGGATGGGATATGGTAATGGTGATTAGTGGTTGGTGGTGGTGGGTGAGGGCTATTGCAGATCGTCGTCGCTCTTGGGGATGTCGAAAATCTCGGCGTAAAGCGGCGGTAGCTTGACCTTGGCCCAGTTCATGCGAAACCAGTGCAGATGCTCGGCGTGTTTGGCGTTGAGCGCTCTCAGTTCGGACATCTTCATGAGCGAAGTGGCGAAGAGGTGGGGATCGCTGGCATGGTGACGCGCCAACTGCAGTTTGAGCGCCTCGATCAGCTTGTCCTGTTGCTGCTCGATGTACTTGTGGTCGGTGATGCCTTCGCGGTCTGACAGTGGTAATCGTCCCGAGGGTACCAGAAATAAAAGAACATGGAAAGAGAGACAATAAAATTAGAAACAGTAAACCAAAAAATTAAAATTAAATAATTACAATTTCAACCCGCAAGCATCTCCTTGGGGCCTATGGTGGGGTTCAGAAGACCAGTAAGTACGACCCGTCTAGTCCAGGCGGTATTGAACCGACTGCGGTGCGGGCGGTCCCGGGTTCGATTCCCGGAGCAGGCTTTCGTTTATTTCATCATGCGGTACTGGTCATAAAAAATTGCTCTTGCCAATAATAAAAACAGGTAATTATGTATGTATCAAATCAGTTCTTCTGTTGTAGTATGTACGGATTAAGCATGATAAATTAAGAAAATCAAATTGAAATTTAACAAGTTACTTAATACAAAACAGAACAAATAAATAAAAATACAGACGACTGCAGGCATGTCCCTCAACAATCGAAAATATCAATATATATTTGTTTAATTGTATAATCACACAACCAACCACAAGCATGGGCTTTAACATCGATTGTGAAAAATATAATTGCTTAGATCGTAGTAGAGAAAGTTTAAGACACTATCGACACAACGATAGTCTCCTCTGTGCGCACCGAGGATGAACGACGAGAAAATAGTAGTTAATTCTTCGTTTATTAAATTATTTTTGAGGTCTAGCCAACCTATATTCGTTTATCCTCGGTGCACACCGAGCAGACTCTATCGTTGTGTCGATAGTGTCTTTAAACTTTCTACATTTTTGCTAAATACAGGTAATATATAGCGGGTAATCAAACGACCGTACCTGATGTTAGTAGCACCACAGCACAAAAAACTCCGATTTCGGTATCTGTCAGTTGCATGTTGTTGAACGTGACGGCGAACGTAAAAAGTCCGGTCACAAAATCTTGCTGCAAGAAAAGGAAAATATTTTTTTTTTTAAATTATTTTCTAGGCATTTTGTGGAGGACGCATATATGATTTTTTCATTAGAAAAAAAAAATCATTATTTTTGAGATCCTGACACTAGTATTTAACTAGTAATTATTTTACTAGTATTTATAAGAATTTCACTAAGGTATAATAGAATCATAGAAAGGTCATTCGAGGATCCGTAAAAATTTGATAAATTAAAATGCTTGATGCGACTGAGCTGTGTGCAAAATTTCAGCCCTCCAGGATGTGCGAAATTTGGTTAAAAGTGACAAGTGACTTCAAAGAAATTGGAACAGAGTGACAATCGTGGTTAATGTCAAGTTAAATAGTTGTATGATCCATCTAGCTCAGTGGGTATGGCAACAGACTGCTGAGCGGGTGGTCCCGGGTTCGATTACCGGCGCAGGCTCTCGTTTATTCGATCCTGGTGTACTGGTGAAAATATGTCCTTCACATCTTGCCTAAGCAGCGCGAAGGGTACAGAATCTCCACCGGTGATATTTATTCAGTGGGGGAAATTTTCCCATAAAAATATAAGATTGTAAAAAATAAACTAAAGACACTTTACGTCGAAGACCAGATCCATTTGCTGCCGCGTGACGTAGCTGCCGTCGCAGAAGGTTAGCGTGTTGTCCATGGGCGTGAACATGCGACTGATGTGGATCAACCAAATCTCGAAAAAGCCGGTCTTGATGAGGACGAGCTGGTCGTCCTGCGAAAGGTCGGCGAAGCCCGGCGACCGCTTGGCGAACTCCACCACGCGCTGGATGGACGGCGTGATGAACGTGGCCACGTGTTGCCACATGGCGATCTTTTGCTGCTCCAGGCTGTCGGCGGTGTCCTGACCGCTGCCGTTGATGTCCATACTGCTGTCCATGATGTCAGACTGTATTTCGTTGAGGTCCTGTGAAGGAGGGGAAACGGTATTTATAGGAACTCTTTTTAGAACAGGTGGAAAGTTACTCCATGCAAAGTTACTTCACTACATAACTCCACGCCTCAATCTTATGCAAATCTTGCCGAATAAAATACGAACTATTCCGAATAGCAATAGCATAAAGAAAATGTTTTGACAACATAGCAACGGCTCGTCTTCTTTAGTTAAAAAAAAATATATATATCTGTCTCCAGTACTCTCGTGACATCACCTCCGGTTGAGCCTCAGGACAAGGGTCATTTCGAAATACTGTTATCAACGAGGGTAGGTCTAAAATTTTGATTTTCTTTTTATGATTCGAAAAACTAAAACCACCAATGAAATTATACTTAACATTTTTATTTGTTTAAATGGAAAAAGTGAAGCCACCAATACAATAATACTTCAATTGTTCATTTGGACGGAAAACTGGTATTTCATTCATAAATTGAGTCAGAATATACTTCTTTGCATATGGCAACTCCAGAAAAACAAAAAAACTAATTGTTTAGTACTCGCAACAAAATATTTCAGGAGTAAAAATTTGTCGACTTTGAACGAATTCGAAAAAAAAAAACATAAAAGATTTAGAAGTTAATTTTGTTGCCTGAATCAGTGTTTCCAATTAGTATTTATATAAACGAATTTGTAAGCAACTTCCTAAAAAAATTCTCTTTTTTCCCCCCCCTTTCGTTCAAGTATACACAATGCCAAACTCCCAAGTCGGAGGTCTCGGAAAATTCAGATATTAATAATAGATTTCGCACGCACAGTGATCCGGTGGTATCTTACAAAAACAGCCGGCTTCCGGACTTGGCCCCTGGTCTTCTCCTCCGTGTAGGGGCAGTTGGCGTGGTGGGCCTGCGAGATGGTCAGGATCATGTCGTAGAAGGCCAGCTGCTTACTCTCATTGTCGCGCGCCGATTGGTCGGCCTCGGATTGCGTCACGCGCGCCTCGTCGCTGCGCTCGCGCGATCGTTTGGGCACTCGTCCGTACCGAACGGCTAGACGGAGAGACACACGCCACGTGCGGAAATGGAACGACGATTAGAACGGATATGAATAAACAAATTGGCGACGAGTGAAAGGTGGAGGGGGGAGGGAAAGCATCTTACATATGAAAAGGCGCCCAGGGTCATTAATATATTTTTTTAAATAAATTAATAATTTTAAACTAATATTAAAAGAAAATTAATGTGGGTTTGTAATCCTTATCGGAATATTCACGAGTTATATTTAAGAAAATGGTACCGGCTTGACACAAATATTTTAAAAAAATATCGCGACAAAATTGCATTGTTTTGTTTTATTGTTTACCGCCTCGTTTCCCAAACTGGGCTCCGAGGCCACTCCTGGATGCCATTAACTTGTATCCAAACGTTATTAACTTGTTTGTTTGTATCCAAATGTTATTAAATGGGGCTCCGCTATGACATTT
>JAUJYS010004913.1:0-11491 GCA_033995665.1 Melogona broelemanni
AAGTTTATTAACCTGTCTCCTCTTTCATTTCTTACTCCCAACCCGTATTTCCCCAGTACCTCTCCTTCTGGACCTTCTCCTACTACTGCATTCCAGTCTCCCATTAAGATCACATTATCCTTTGCCTTTGTGTTCCTTAGTAATTCTTCTAAGCATTCATACATCTCCTCGACCTCTTCATCTTTATGACCTGATGTGGGCATATAAACTTGTATTACAACAGTATTTGCTGTTTTTGTTGCTAGCTTAGCCATAATTACTCTGTGGCTAATAATCTTCACTTCTATTAGTGCTGCTGTGGACTGTTTATCTAGCACTAGGGCCACTCCTCCCTGACCCTTTTCATTTGCTGAGTGTATCACGTGGTACTCTTCACTCTGAAATTCGTTTTCCTCTTTCCATCTGGTCTCTGCCATACCCAATATATTAAGATTGTGTATCCTCATTTCTCGCTTGATGTTTTCTAGTTTTCCTATCCTCATCATGGTCTGAACATTCCATGTTGCTATGTTTATGTAGGGATTTCGCTTGTTGTCGACCTGAGAAGCCCCACCACTTCTCCTGCCGGGCCCGGCCCCAGAGAGACTCTTGGTTCCGTTGTTGCCAGCTACTAAAACCTTATTTTGAGACATTTCCATCGCTGTGTTCTTGGGATATATAATGTGGTAGTTTCCCCTTGCTTTCCACATGACCCTAGGGGGGTCAGCCTTGCAGTGTCCACCTAACTGGGACATTGCTGCCTGCCATTGATTCACGTGGAATTCATCTGCCAGCCAGCTACCATTCTACCGTTGACACTTAGGTGTTCTTCCGCCAGATTCTGGTTGAGATATCGCTGCTATTCCAATATCCATATACTTTTCTTCTTCTCTCTGTTAGCTGGGTTATTATGGCGCCCATTTCCGCCATAACACAGTGCTTCTTCGGGTTGTGTGGTATTTTCTAAGAACATTGGTGCCACCCTTTGCTCCACCACCCCTCTGCTACTGCTGCTGAGCTGTCCGCGACTGCTTATTCACTAGTTACCTAGTTTTATTCGCAGCTAACCTCCATATCTGGTGGCCGTTCCCCTATCTGCAACCTGGGGACGCGCCTGGTATCATTCAGCTATGTTTCTGAGCCCCATAGCAGCCACCATAGCTGCTTGGGGTGGTTTGTCAGCTTCCACCTCCATGCGGGATGACAGTCGGGTAGAGGCTGGCTTCCTCCTTGGTTGCTTCTTTAATGGTTCCAACACATATACAGCCTGCATCATAGCTGGCAGGGGTGTCTCGGCAGCTTTCACATCTGGACATGTAGTAGCTGACTTTTTTCTTAGATGCTTCTTTGAGGGGCCACAAAGTCATCACTATAACTATATGCTGTTGCATCAGCTACAATGGCCGCCGCTGGCTTCTTTATTGTCCGCTTCTTTGGGATGTGACCAGAAGCCACACGGTTGATGGTATCAATTGCTGCTTTACTTAGTCCTTTGCAGGCCTTTGATGATCCACTGGTCTGTTGGGTGATGGGATGGTGCTTGCCTTGCTGGTGCTCGCTCCTTCATTGATGGTGGCGGTGGTGTTGGTGGTGACTTTGGCAGTGGTGGGTATGGTTCTGGTCATTGCAGGGATGGTGGCAGCCCTACTTGTACTGGCTCCTTCATTCACAGCATAAGTGGTGGCACTGGTGCTGGTGGTTGTATGGGCAGTGATGGCTTTGGTAGCTGTGGCAGAATCAGCAGCATTGGTGGAGGCAGTGGTCATTCGGGCGGTGGCTGTAGTGGTGTTGGTGGTAGTATTGGCAGTGGTGGGTGGCACTGATGGCAGTTTTAGCGGAAGTTGATGGTGGAAGCCATAGCTGCTGCTACAGCCACTTTCAACGATTTGGCACCAACAAAAAATAAAAAGATACGCTAAAAGACAATTTTTTATAAAAAAACAACTGTAAAAAAATCAATTATGAAAAAAGAAAAAAAAAATTTTTGCCATTCATTGATTCAAAATAAAAGTGGGGTATGACTTTTCCAACCCCAATGCTATGAATAACCCACACTCCGCCACCGATTCAAACCTGCAAAATAAAATAACACAAAAAATAAGTATTAGCATATAAAAATAACAAAAAAAAGAAAAAAAATATATTAAACAGAATAACAAAAATAAAAAATAAAATAAAAAAATAAATGAAAAAAATTAATAAATAAAATTAAATGAAAAAAAAAAATAAATGAAAAAAGTCAACTTACACTATACGTCTTCATCCTTATCACCCAGCAACATTTGGTGCTGCTGTGAAGGCATGTCATTATGCCATCACCATAGACGATAGCTATAGCCAACATAATTGGCAACATGACCTTTTTCCGAATTTCCAATGGCCATTTGCACAGTTAGTCGTTTTCTCATCACCTGCTTGCCTAAAAACAAAAAAAAAACATGATTATAATAAAAAATAAGAAAAAAAATTGAAAATATTTCAACAAATAAAATAAATTAAAAAATAAAATACCATTACCTTCCAACTGAGGGTGTTAAGTAGGTAGAGAGTCCATCTCTGCATTTATATCCCCGCACAGCAGGGTGCTATGTATGTATATTTTTTGCCATTTATTGATTCAAAATAAAAGTGGGGTATGAGTTTTCCAACCCCAATGCCATGAATAACCCACACTCCACCACCGATTTAAACCTGCAAAATTTAAAAAACATAAAAAATAAGTATTAGTATATAAAAATAATTTAAAAAAATTAAAATTAAAAAAATTAAAATTAAAAAAATTTAAATTAAAAAAATTCAAAAAAAAATTAATGAAAAAAGTCAACTTACATTATACGTCTTGCAAGCAGTTCGTCTGCTTCATCCTTATCACCCAGCAACATTTGGTGCTGCTGCGGAGGCATTTCATTATGCAATCTCTATAGACGACAGATATAGCCAACATAATTGGCAACATGACCTTTTTCTGAATTTCCAATTGCCATTTGCACAGTTAGCCGTTTTCTCATCACCTGCTCGCCTAAAAACAAAAAAAACATGATTATAAAGGAGGCATGTCATTATGCCATCGCCATAGACAATAGCTATAGCCAACATAATTGGCAACATGACCTTTTTCCAAATTTCCAATGGCCATTTGCACAGTTAGCTGTTTTCTCATCACCTGCTCACCTAAAAACAAAAAAACATGTTTATAATAAAAAATAAGAAAAAAAAGTAAAAATATTTCAACAAAATAATAAATGAAAAAATAAAATACCATTACCCTCCAACTGAGGGTGTTGAGTAGGTAGAGAGTCCATCTCTGTATTTAAATCCCCGCACAGCAGGGTGCTGTTGAACAGCATAATCCTGTAGCATGCTGGCTGCATTAAGCCACACAAATACCGAACCTCAAATTCGATATGCGGTATGCCCGCATGCATTATATCTCCATCTTTTAAGCAATAATCTTTGTAAATGCTTAACGTCAAAATAGCGCAGTCATAGCCTAAAAACATAAAAAACAAACATGTTTAATTATTCGAGTGATCACCTAGACTCCTTTTATTTCTGTAGGAGCTGTAACGGGAACTGCTTCCTTTTTTTAGGAACTGGAGCGGGATTTCTTTTCTGGCTGCAGCGTTCCTCGTTCTAATAACCTTCATTCTCTAAAAGCACACTTTTCCTAAAAAAATGGGTATCGATTGAAAAGTGTTAATAAAATTTCAAATTTCAAGTGGTTGTTATCGGCACCATATGATGGGGTCGAGCAAGCTCTCCTAATTGTTTTTTGCCAAGCTATTTTGGCTTTTCCAATTAAGGGGGAAAGGTGGTATTTACAGGGTGTTGTTGGGAAATGACTAGGCCGAGCCTGCACTCCTAATTGTTGTTTTCATTTAGGTATTAAGGGAGGGTATTTTCGGCGTTCCATGTTGTTGTTGGGAGGATGACATGCCAATGACGGCTGACTCCTGCACCATGCTGACCAACAGCCTGCACAAATTATGGGCATTGTTGTTGCTGGAAAATGACTGGGGCCCCAGCGTGCCTGTGCTCTTAATTGTTATTTGGCGATTAAAGGGGTATTTTTGGGTGCTGCTGTTGGGAGGACGACACACCAACGACAGCTGCCCTCTGCACTTACCAACTGCCCCACAGGGGATCCCAAACCCATTAACGGGCACCACCCCTACATTCTTTCGTTCCTAGCGATTGAGGGGCATTGCATGTGGGTATTTTGGGTTTCCATTTGTACATGTCTCTGTTTTTACCCCCTTTGTGCAATTGTGGGGTACATGCACTGGATCCGGTTTGTGTCACATTTTCAAAGGATAAACATGTTTTTAATTTACAGAATAAAAAAATTACAGCAGAAAAAGTTTTTCTGTGGTTCAGTGGCAGTTTTTCTGTGGGTTCTGGACCTTGCAACAAACGGCTGTTCAGACACAGAAGAAGAATCGTGTGACCCACAGAATGAGTCACACTGCTTGTATTTTTATATTTTTCCAACAATTTGTAAATGTGCACACACACACACCACAAAATGTACTAAAAGTTCCTACAGTAAATATAATAAAATAAGCCTAATAAGTTGCTGTTTTCTTGTCTTTTCTAGATATAATTATTTTATTTTATTTATATATTTTTTTAGGTTTTTAATTTTTAAAAAACTATTAATATGCATTTTGTGAACATGACGACGGTCGTGTGGGATACATTGTTGCCATTGACCAGTTTGCTGGGGAAATTAAATAGGAGTTGTGTTTAAAATTTTGCATTCAGTCTGCCGCGACATACTGAGTTTCTTTTTTGTCAAAAAATGGCCAACACACTAAGAGAGAAACAAGGTTCTCTCCAAAAAGTAACACTAATAAAACAGTAAAAACTTTTACAAGCTTGTTAGTTCTGAATTTTCAAAGGAGAAGGATATAATTGCACTGTCAATAGCAATGGCAAGACACCTGTTCATATTTATCTCCTTATTTTACTAGTAGTGAATGAAAGTACATTTCAGGATATTATTGACTACTTCCCCCTCAAGCCCACCCAAATCCATAAAAAAATTATTATTAATTTTTTTTCATGGATTTGGGTGGGCTTGTAGGGGTGGTGATGCATAGTATTCAGAAAACATGCTTTGGAAACAAAATTAATCATGTGAAAAAAATCAATCATTGACAATTCTCAGACCAACACATCTCAAAATCACACCCAAACAAAAAATAAAAAATATACGCTAAAAGACAATCACATTTTTTTATTCTCTACAAAAGGAACAAATATTTTTTATAAAAAAAACAACTGTAAAAAAATCAATTATAAAAAAAGAAAAAATATATTTTTTGACATTCATTGATTCAAAATAAAAGTGGGGAATGAGTTTTCCAACCCCAATGCCATAAATAACCCACACTCCGCCACCGATTCAAACCTGCAAAATTTAAAAAAACATAAAAAATAAGTATTAGTATATAAAAATAACAAAAAAGGAAAAAAAAATTAAACATTAGTATAACAAAAATAATAAAAAACATGAAAAAAAAATTAAAAAAATAAAAAAAATAAAAAAATAAAACATAAATGAAAAGTCAACTTACATTATACGTCTTGCAAGCAGTTTGACTGCTTCATCCTTATCACCCAGCAACATTTGGTGCTGCTGCGGAGGCATGTCATTATGCCATCGCCATAGATGACAGCTATAGCCAACATAATTGGTAACATGACTTTTTTCCGAATTTCCAATGGCCATTTGCACAGTTAGCCATTTTCTCATCACCTGCTCGCCTAAAAACAAAAAAACACATGATTATAAAGGAGGCATGTCATTATGCCATGGCCATAGACGGTAGCTATAGCCAACATAATTGGCAACATGACCTTTTTCCAAATTTCCAATGGCCATTTGCACAGTTAGTCATTTTCTCATCACCTGCTCACCTAAAAACAAAAAAACATGATTATAATAAAAAAAATTCAAAATATTTTAACAAAATAATAAATGAAAAAAATAAATACCATTACCCTCCAACTGAGGATGTTGAGTAGGGAGAGAGTCCATCTCTGTATTTAAATCCCCGCACAGCAGGGTGCTGTTGAACAGCATAATCCTGTAGCGTGCTGGCTGCATTAAGCCACACAAATATCGAACCTCAAATTCGATATGCGATATGCCCGCATGCATTATATCTCCATCTTTTAAGCAATAATCTTTGTAAATGCTAAACGTCAAAATAGCGCAGTCATAGCCTAAAAGCATAAAAAACAAACATGTTTAATTATTCGAGTGATCGCGTAGACTCCTTTTATTTCTGTAGGAGCTGTAACGGGAACTGCTTCCTTTCTTGAGGAACTGGAGCGGGATTCCTTTTCTGGCTGCAGCGTTCCTCATTCTAATAACCTTCATTCTCTAAAAGCACACTTTTCCTAAAAAACACGTATCGTTTGAAAATCGTTAATAAAATTTCAAATCTTTAATAATAGATGCGTTAGAACGTCTATAATTCAAACAGATATATACAGGATGGCCACTAAAAAAAGGCACCCAAAATGGTTTTAGCTGCAAATTAAATGCTTTGAAATTTTGCACAAACATTCATAAACTAATTACAAACAAATTTATCATTTTAGCTTTTTTTGCAAAGTGTCCTATTAAAAAAAAAAAAAAACGCGGAAGCAAACGCTACTGGGCAAATTTCGCGGCTATTGACGGCTATTGCAAAGATTGCACGTTAACTTATTAAAACAATTCATATTAAAAACAAATATTTATTTATGCCTGCACAAATTACTTCGATATACCAGCTTCAATTATTTAAGAACTGTTTCATTTTTTATCGGAAGAAACGGGAACTGGAACAGATTCCTTTTCAAAAGGAAACAACCCAACACTGAATGCACGCACAAGAACCATCATTTTCGGTACTTAGAATAACTGCTAAAGTTAATAGTTTTTTGGTTCTCGAAAAACCTTTAAGGCAACAAAGAAAACGTACGATTGTATTTGCAATGCAAAATGTTCGTCCGAACACGTTTATCCACCGTCATAATCCGTGAGAATATGGAGAAAATAATCATTTATCAAATTCATTAAATTTGGTATCAAAATTGATTGCTTTTAATACTATATCCGGAATCAGCGTGCTTTTCTCTTTGTTGTTAACCTTGATCGAGAAACCATTGTCGATCGAAAACCGTTTTTAATTCCGTGAACTTTGACACCCGTCACCGTCACACGTTTTCTCACAAAACACGCCGAAACTAGAAAATAGGGATGGGCGATAACATCGAAAATATCAAAAGTATTGATGGAGAATCGGATATCCATATTGAAATATTGATGTTATCGCTCCTCCGTATTTTCTTGTTTCGGTGGGTTTTGTGAGAAAACGTGCGACAGTGTCGGGTGTCAAAGTTCGCGAGATTAATTCACCGTTTGAGATCAACAATGTCTTCGCGATCAAGGTTAACAACAAAGAGAAGAAGAAGCACGTCGAAGCCTGTTTTAGTGTTAAAATCAATCAAATTTGGTCCCAATTTTGATGAAATTCCCAAGTAAGTTTATGATTGAAATTAGTTTTTTATTTTCTCCAAATTCTCATGGATTATGACGGTGGATAAGTGTGTTTGCACGCACATTTCGCCATGCAAATACAATCGTGTTTCTTTGTTGTTTTTATGGTTATTCGATAGTTCTCCGGCGGCCAGCCTACCGGAGAATCCCTGCGGAGAGCTTAAGCACTGTCCTTGCTGTCCCAACGCCCCCACCTCCGATCCCGATCGGTCAATCGCTGTGAATTTGCCTGACTCGTCCAAGAGCTACCCCTTCACCCACACGCGTCGTTCCCGTCTCCTGCGGCATGTGAGCGACTGCCAGCAGGGCGGCGCCACCACCCTCGTCCAGGAATCGAACGGAAGTGGTGGTCAGAGGGCCAACCGGAAGTACCGGTGCGACCTGTGCAACTACGACACCGCCCGACTGGACCATTTGGACAGGCACCGGAAGACGTCCAATCACCGTGAGGCCGAGCTGTCGTCGGGGCGGGAAGTGACCAGTCGGAAGGGAATCGATCCGTTGGTCACTCCAGTTCTCCCGCCAAAAGGTTCTCGTCTGTCCAGGTCCAGAATCCTGACATCTGGTGAGTCGTCGTGCGAACATTTTTTTAAACAACTTTTTTATTGAACTTGGTATGAATCTTGATGGCCTGTTTGGTTCAACTTTTTTAGGTTCGTTTTTAACCAACTCTTACACGTCATAAAGAGTTGAAATTTTGTGCGCTGCTCATTCTCATTTTAATACGTCAACTTGTGAAGTTGATCAGTCATAATCGTTCGAAATAATAGTTGAATTTCTTGAAGTTTGAAACGGTGGAATGGTTGAGTTTTCAACGAATGGGGAACCATGTTGCGGTATACGCGGAAAAAGGAAAACTGTTCCAGTTCCTAAAAAATGTTGACTGCCGGCTAGTCCAGTCGGTAATGCTTCCGACTACGGTGCGGACGGTCCAGGGTTCGATTCCCGGCAGAGGCTCTCGTTTATTCGACGAGCCGCAGTACTGTCAACCCTGAGCTTCCATTTTGGAGTCCAGAGCTTAGGGGTGAACCCTGCAGCCTGTACCAGCTGCCATTCCCCTTCCCTTCCCCTCACATATCTCCATAGAGACACGAGGGTGCAGTAATCCTGTAGTGCACAAGGCACTACGGTGATTTATAAAAAATAAAAAAATAGGAACGAAACAGTTCCAAAACATCTTTTATTAAAAAAGGAATAGGTGGGGAAAAAAAGGCGTTTTAAAGTTCTTCGGAAAAGGTGAAAAGGAACCGTTCCTAGGAAGTTTCGTTCTTTTCCAACACTGCTCAAGATACTAATTTGAAATCAACCGATTTAATAAAATAAATTATTAAAAAAATATAAATTATAAAGTACCATCCGTCTAGCGCAGTGAGTATTCCAACATGATGCTGAGCGGGTGGTCCCTGGATCGATTCCCGGCGCCGGCTCTTTATTTATTCGTTATTTACATATTGCCTAAGCACCACGAAGGGTACAGAATCTCCTGCAGTGATATCCCCCCCCCACAAAAAATAAATATTGCTAAATTACCTCTTTCGTGGGTCATTCTAGCCGCCGATCTCCACACCCTGTCGTCAACCAACGGACCACGCACCGCCTTCAACTCCTTCAAGATGCCTTCAACTTCCGTTGCCCGGAAGTCACTGCGAGCCACCCCCCTGACCATTACCACCTCCAACCGGAAGTCAACCCAGCAAACGCAGCCCTACGAATGCCTCGAATGCGGAAAGCGCTTCAGCAATCGCGAGCAACGCAACGTCCACTATCAGAGCCACGCCGACGACATCCTGCCTGACCCAGAGAGCGTTCCTCGACTCCGGAAGAGGTCACGTAGGCCAGTGGCGGTCCCCTTGAAGATCGGCCGGGTGGTGCTGAGACGTGGAGAGGGGTTTGACAGCTACGTCGCTTCCGGGTGAGGATGACTCGGGGGTCAGTTTGACCTTAACGTTTAGTTTTGCAATCGGTTTCATATTTTTTAGGTAAATATCATTTGTGGGGCGATGGCAAACACCTGACAGGCCAAATGTCAAATGCGCCAAAAATGAAAGGCGACAATGCGCTTAGGCGTCAAATCTCCTGGGTCACGACGCGCTAAGGCGTCATGTTTCAAAAACTTTTTTTGTGATGGAAAGAGCTTTTTGCGTGTTGAAAGCTCGTGAATTTTTTTTTTTTTTTTTAATATCTGACGCCTTAGCGCTTTGACGCCTAAGCACATTGTCGACTAAGAGATTTGACGCCGAAGCGCTTTGTCGCCTTTTGAATTTGACGTCTTATGTGTTGGAACATTGACATGTTCTTAATTTGACGCGTAAGGGATATGACGCGTACCCGTCAGTTGTTGGCCTGTTTACGTTCGATTTTTTTCAAAATAGTGAAAATATGTTGGGGATTGCCAATTTTCTTTCATTATTATTGGTCAAATGAGGTTCGATGTTCGTATTAATATTCTTGCTACCTGCGAATAGTGCGACATTTTGTGAAATAAAACAAGACGTGAGCTGTAATTTCTTTTTCGGAAGTTTCAATTTTCTCTTTTTTTTTTTTTTACTTTTTTCATGGGCGTTTTTAAAAATGCAGTCGTAGCTAAGTCAGATGACTGACGAAATTGTAATTATTAAAGCTTTTTAAAAAATGCGAAAAATGATGAAATATTTTGTTGTTGGTGATAATTACTAATATATCTTTTCTATTTGTTAAATTCGTTGATCTTGTTCAATTTCTTTTTGTGATTTTTGTCCCAAGAAACCGGAAAGTTTTGGTTCCAGGAATTCGGGAGTTTTGGTGGGTGAATTGCGTTGTGCAATACAGTAATCAAAATGTCTGCTGATAAAAAAAAAAACATTTTTTCTCCACGGACAAAATAATTTTTCTCTTAACGCTGCACATTATAATAGCGTATTTCGCGAGACGCCGAAATTTCGAAAATTAGCGGGAAATGAAATTGCTACCGATTCTAGGTAGAGGGAGCCACGTACTTCACACACGACATTGCAGAGCAACCACAGATACGCCTGCATGACACCAGGTAGCGCGCAGAATTTCAGTAGTCCCATAAGGCGATCAGCGCGCGTTTATTCAGATTGTAAAAGATGCACTATTTTTTCTCTCGTGATTGTTTTTTCGTTCTGTTCCGTGAATTATTGATTTCTGCGAACGGTAAAAGTTCATTAAGATATCCCGAACAGACAATCTGACATATCAAATTCTGAAATTATTAAATTATCCCGATTTTTTTTAAATATATTTTTGAGGCGTGCCAACGTTTTTTTTTTTCTTCCTTAACCTGAAAACCCTTAACCCGACTAGAAACGCAGAGGGCAACATTATAATTTTGCCTTACTTAGATCTGAACGCGTCCTTAGTATGGGTTCAAGATTCCACCAACGATTTCAATTGCATTAATTCGAAAAGAAAGTTCAATACCTACACACTTATTTCTCTCGCCCAAAAAAATGCCGGACGTCTCGGCCAAAACGCGCACGAACTACGCAAATCGTTCTTTGTCAATTAATTACTTTTACGTGCTCTGAAACTGACGATGATTTCCATAAATTATTGTTAAGAATTGATAAGCGAAGACAAATTGTGGATCTTTCATGCCTCTAAAAATAAAATCTTCGATCATATTAAAAGTGGTGTTTCTGTCAACGCCTGTAATTTATTAAGTAAACATATGAACGCAATTTCAGGTCAGCTTGGCTACCCTTTCAACCGTGTCCCAGAAAAAGTAGCACAAGTTGGCCACCGTTCACATGACGTCATCGACCTGCCAGCTGCATCCAACCAACGACGTGGGCAGATGGCGCGCGCATGCGCAGCCCGATGGTCGACAAAATTCAATGGCTAAACAACACTATCGATATGTTTTATAAACTTATCGAAAGGATTGCTCGTCAAGAAGGCAGCGCTCTGATTGGTCAGACGCGTGTGACGAATCGGAAGACCTCCAGAGGCGCC
>JAUJYS010004914.1:0-11490 GCA_033995665.1 Melogona broelemanni
TGGCGTCACCCCTGAGCTTCCATTAGGGAGTCCAAAGCTTAGGGGTGGATCCTGCAGCCTGGCTATTCCAGCTGCCAATCCCCTTCCTTTCCCTGCATATCTCTATAGAGACACGAGGGTGCAGTAATCCTGTAGTTCACTAGGCACTACGGTGATTTAAAAAAAATAATAATAATTATCCAGTGATTGACGCGTTGTATTTTTTTGTACTTCTCCTTCAACTTTACAGAAAAGTAAAAATAAAAAATGCACTTCATTTATTTTTTTAAATGCCGGATAGTAAGGAAATTATATTAATCAGTTACAATTATTAATTACCTTACTATCGGACATTTAAAGAAAAAAAAATAATGTCCTAATCGTTATTTATGCGACATTCCGTGCTTCCCGCACTTTAATTTAAATTTCACAGAAGAGGTGGACGGCGCCGCGCCGGACGAAGAGGAACAGGAAGTGGTCAGCATTCCCACGTGGCTAAAGAAACCGGACATTATCGCCTCGTTCAAATGCAAGGAAGTGAAGAAGAGTGGCCACCTGTTCCCCTGGTACGGTTTCTCACGAGATGAACGCTTGTTTTTAACAATTAATTTAATGTTGTCAGATTCCGAGCATGGTGCGCTTTGTCGTCAACTTGCATGGTACTTTCTCCTGCGTTCTCGAATGGCATTCGCCAATCTCAAATATACCGTAGAGTTGCATTTGGCTTTCGATAATCTCCGGCAATGTGCTCCACTCTCAAGCACAATTCAAATATCTTGGGGAGTACTGGTCTTATAGGCAGAATTCCGAGAAGTTCCGCTCCTGGGAACTGGTTCTTTTTTTGAGGAACTTGGAACTTGGAACCTAGGAAAAAATACGGTTTAGTTCCTTTTTTTTTTTGAGGAACTGGAACGGGGGTTCCTTTTCTTTGTATAGGGTTCCGCTTGCCCGAACTTTCAATTTCCCAAAGTGTGACGTGTTCAATCGATGGAACGGAAAGGTTCCAGGTTCCTTTTGGAAAGGAACTAGGAACGTCCAGGTTCCTTTTGGAAAGGAACTAGGAACGTCCAGGTTCCTTTGCAAAATAATGCTAACACTATTCGCGATCTAATAAGGAAAGCCCGAGCCGGGAATCGAACCCGTGATCGCCGCACACATGGCAACCCGCAAGCAGCCCCTTGGGGGTGGTCTATGGCGGGCTACGATGACCGTTCAATGCGTAAAACGCAGTGGCCTTGAATAACCTTACCGAAATGTTGTAGATCTTCAAAAAAAAATTGGCGGCTCTCTAAAAAGTCGTTCTTTGTCGCTTCACAGCTACCTGCTGGTGACCGAATCACATCTGTTCGTGCTGCGTACAATACCGAATCGCAGAGACTTTGCTCACATCGCGTCCCGACGCGCCCTCTCGTCCATCGTCAAGATCACGTCGAAAAAACGACAACCGGAACTGATCACCTTCAAATACGGAACCATCTCGGACAACGACTTCAACATTACGGACTTGGACTTGTTTCTCATTCCCAAAGCGAGCGAGGCCACCAAGATAATTAAGCACCAAATAATGAAGCTGTTCGACGAGTAGCGCGCGCGTCACGGAGCCGCCGTCGTCGTTTGTTGGTCAATATTTTTTTCTCCTCTTCGGTAGCTACTATTGTGTTGACGCACACGTTTGCTCCCCTAAAGTTGCCAAAAAAAATAAAAACGTACATTTTTTGGTTAGGTTTCCGTATGTTCGGCTCCTCCGATGCGTTACCGTGCTTCAAGTAAATGTGGCTAAAGGTTATAAATATTATAACAAATGTTATAACGATGGTTGTGTGAATAATGCACGCCGAGACGGATGTAGAATTGATTGGAAAACACTGATTAAATATATAAACGAAATCAATAAAATAACGTCTGAAGACACCTTTAATCCATCAGTTAGAGGAAATAAAAATCACGAGCTTTCGGCTGTGATGCCTTCATTGTTAGTTTTTATTTTGTTCACCAACGAAGAAGGCATCACAACCGAAAGCTCGTGCTTTTTTCCGTTGCAACTGACTGATTTAAAGTGGCTAACTATCGGACTTAATGTTACTGATTTTATATATTTATTTAATCAGTATTTTTTTTTTATAAATATTGTAACCTCAGGCCCCAAAAACTGTCCTCATTGAGGCCTAAAACAATGAAATTCACGGATCCAGAAACAGTTGGCCACGTTATAGTTTTGCTTTACTTGAAACGTGGCATCTGTTGGTACCTCGGAGAAGCCAAAGACAAAAAAATAGTTAGTTCGGCTCTTTATCACTTTACTAGGATTAGTTTTTTGAGAGTGTTGAACCCTTCGATCGTTTTTACGTTTTATCCTTTTTATTTCTCGTTTAAGTTGAAGAAAAAAACATCCACTTTGGTAGTTGGTGGCGGCAAAATCATACGCAGAGTTGTGAAATTCCAGAATACAGTTTTTAAAAATTATGGACTAAATAAATGATACAATCGTTGCCAATTTTTATAATATCTCCCAAGACAAGTTGTTTTGGTCTGGCTCGCATTTGTGTGTGGCCAAATAAAACTTTGTTACGAATGTGAATAACAGCAAAATACATGTATTATATTTATATATATTGGTTGGGCTTTCCATTGCTAATAATAACGTTAATTTGCTTATTTTACCTTGGAATTAATTTATAATTGACACGCAGTGTAAAAAAATAGAGATGTGTGACGAATTAAACATTTTGTTTTCCGTAATTCACGCAACTAGTTTTTTTTTGGCGCGTTACCCCGAGTATTAATCATCAATATTTATTCTTTATCAAACTTAACGTGTTTTTTTTAAGATACGCACTTCGGTAACAAATATAATTTAATTTATAGTTTACGCACAATGAGAACAAATATTTACTGTTGGCAGATGTACAATTCTTACTGCATCACCCCGTTACTAATTTTCTTTACCACTCTTAACTACATATACAATTAATTGAAAAAAGAAACACCAAAATTTTGGTTTGGTCCAGAGTAGTAGTGTACGAGATTGTCGACACTGGAGAAAAACAACAACATTCGAATCCGTAGAACAACAACGGCAAAGAGCTCGGGTCTTATGCAGCGACTCAGTAATTTTTTTAAAACAAATTCGAACGAAAGATTTAAAACTTGAATTGAATGGGACGAACGAAGCTCATTGCTGGATTCAAACCCATTCAATTTTCATTAAGCGGCTAAAACAAATGGCTTGCTATTTCCATACACCCACTTATGTACAAAAGATGTGCAAGTCAAGTCGCTTATCACAGTAAGTAGACGCGAGGTAAAATCCCGTTCAAATCTCATCGGCGCAACAAAACATATTCTAATCGTGTGACACCGACCAAAACAAAAAAAAAGGAGGCGTGGGAGAATAAAGGGATCGGTGGCACGGGAATGTTAATTTCAAGTCGACACGAACTTAATGTTTATACTTGCGCAGTCGGGCTGAGCAGAATGTCGAGCAGCTCCCTGATCCGTTGAACGCAGAGCCGTGACGCTTCCTGGGCGTCCTTACTGACCATCGCGAAGCTGAGAAAGCCGTGCGGTAGACTGTCCAGAATATCGATCTTAAATTCTTTGCCCAGCTTTCGCAGTCGCTTGCAGAACATGATCGAGTCGTCCAGGCAGGGGTCGAGCTGAAGAGACTGGAATTTGACAGATCACACACAATTAGTAACAAACATATTTTCAAGTCGTTAAAGAGACGCATTTTATATTTTTGTAGGGTCCCTCGTGTTGCTGTGACAATATGTGAGGGGCATTTTTTTCACCAGTGCCCCAGGATCGAATAAACGAGAGACTGCGCCGAGAATCGAAACCAGAACCGCCCGCACCACAGTATGTTGTCATAACCAATGAGCTAGACAGATCGTACAATATTGGAAGATGTATACTAAAGGAATCCTATTCATTAAGTTTTTTTTCTTGTTTTAAATCACTGTAGTGCCTAGTGCACTACTAGCCCAAGAAGGTAACCAAATTGCAACTTTACTTCTATTCCGAAGGAAGGTGCAGGCTCAAATTACTCTCGGCTGAGAATTGAACCAGTGCGTACAAAACTGTTACGCGGTCTAGTGAACAACGGACGAAATCAGCGCTTTTGCGCAATTCGCTGCGACGCAAATAGCGAAAAAATGAACCATAAACCCGGTAGAGTGAACGCGTTACTTTATCCAACTCACCAAGAACCCGAGCTTGGGCAGCTGCCGCAGAACGTCGTCCGACGCCAGGTACGGCGACAGGTACGGGTCACTACTATTGACCTTGAACTTCTCGAACTCCAGGATGACCGAACTGACCGAACCGCCGTCAGCCAACCGCCGATTAACAAAAATCCCGTCCTCCTTCTTCGTCTTGCCGACGGCGACCGACGCCGGTCTCGCCGACTGACCGGCCCGACCGTTGGCCACGGCCGGACTACTCTTCCGGCGCCCGCTCAACGTATCAGACAGCCCGGCCAGCACCGAACCCGTGAAGCTGCCCACCCGCCGGGTAAGGTTGGAACGTACGGGCAACTCAAACAGCACGTTCTCGTCCACCTCGGCCGACTCCGAACGCAGCGGAACGGTGGCATCGACTTGGTCTCGCTCGTCGTCCAAAGCATCCATCTTGTCCAGCACGTACCAATCCATGAAATCGCGAACGTAATCCTTGCTCGGTTCGCTCCCGTCGCCCTGCCTCGAACTGGGCGAGTCCAAGGAGACAGAAGAGAGGGAGGCGGCAGTGTTCCGCGTGGTGACGGATGAACTAGTCAGCTCTAGCAGATCGGCCGCCGATACCTCCACGAACGAGTCGGTAGTGCTGGGCACTGACAGAGCCATGACGTCGTTACATTTGACGGGCTCGTCTTGTGTTAGTTCCTTGGTTTCTTCGGGGAGTGGGGGCTCATCGAATAAGGATATAAGCGAGGCCACCGGTACGTCCACCGCCTGGTCGGTGGCGTCCGTGACGTCGTGGAGGCCAGGCGTGGTGGCTGGTAGTAGATCGGCAGCGGTGGCTGGCGATAGGGGGCGCGCGTGAGATGGCGTGGAGGCGTGGCTGGCGTTGGAGGAGCAGGTGGGCGAGGCGGGGCCGATGCTGTCCGAGGGGTTGCTGTCGGCGCCGGTCTCGCTGCCGTCGGTGGTCGGTTGCCCGGCGTAGGCTAAATAAATAGTGAACACGCTTATTAATGACAGAAAAATTTGCAATATTTTTTTGTTAATTAAGGAAACATAAATAGGAAAATAAAATAAATTTTAAAAACAAACGCAGAAAAACAGGAAATTAAAAAAAAGAAAGTCAGAAACAAATTTTATGACCAAAAAAAAGAGCAAAATCTGGTCCAGTGGCGTTGAATTACCTAACTCAACACCCTTGGCTCTGTGGGGAGTATTATGTGAATATATTTGCTTACAACAATCTCTAAATCCTGGCATAAGTGATAAAGCATCAGAAAAATGTACTCATTTAAATTTAAATTTTAGATAATATTACAGCGTCCCTATTGAAAATTAGAGATCAGCTTTCCTGACTTTCCCTGGCCAAAATTTAAATTTTCCCGTAATTTTCGAAAAAATGTACTCATTTGAATACCTAAATAATATTACAGAAAATTTAAATAATATTACAGGGGACATAATGAATATTAAGATCAGTATCCCTGACAAAAATTTAAACTTTACCGGATTTACTATGATTAGAATTAGAATTCTCACGGATTTCTTTTAACTAAAATCAAATTTTTCTCCGACTATTTTTTAGAACATGCAACAATGACCAGATCCCTACCGAATTTTTTTTGAATTTCAAATGTGCCAATTATATTTTTAAATTTGAAATAAGAAAAGCGCAAGTAAAAGGGCTACCTTTGAGACAACGCATCATGAATCCGAAGGGGAGCATGGGGTCCATGATGCAGAGCAGTCGCGAGGGCGACGGCACGAAGTCGATCAGCAGCGGCGTGTACAGAATGTACACCACGTCCGGCTTACGGATGCCCAACTCGATGGCCTTGAGGGTGACGCCCATCATCAAGTTGCCACCGGCGCTGTCCCCCACCAGACAGATTTTCTCGCCCGTGCTACCTAATAAACGGGTTAGCGAACAGAAAAAAAACATCAGTAGTGTTGGGTTGGGATGGAACGGAAAAGTACCATTCCTAGGAACTGGTTCCTTTTTTTGAGAAACTTAGGAACGCCTAGGTTCCTTTAATTTCTGCAGGAACTCTAACTATATCTCCCCTCACATATCTCCATAGAGATCCGAGGGTGTAGTAATCAATTTTAAAAAAAAACTGATCCTTTTTCTTAGAAACTGGAACGGGAGTTCCTTTTCTGTAAACAGAACTTCTTTTGCCAAAACCTTTAACTTTGTACGAGTACAATCGTTCAAAGTGAAGAATTTCACATCAACAAACGGAAGTTGATAAAGATTATAATAATTTGATGTCACGTGGTATTTGTAAGTTTCAGTTTTACGTATCGTTAAATACTAGTTGGTTTAATCAACATTATTCTTTCACTAAATATTTTTTTATATATTTTTATTATTATTCCTGATCACTGTAGTGAATAGCACTACAGGAAGTTACTGTACACCTCGTGTTGCTGTGGCAATGTGTGAGGGGCACATTCTAGTACTAAAGGATCGAACAGAAACGAAAGCCTGCGCCGGGAATCGAACCCGGGACCACCCGCTCAGTAGACGGTGACCATATCCACTGAGCCAAATGGGGGCCGACAACTCGAGGAACTGGAGAGTACCTTTTGAAAAGGCATTAGGAGCGCCCACCTTCCTTTTAATTTCTGCAAAAACTAATTACTTTTTTCATCGGAGGAACAGGAACCGGTTTCTTTCCAAAAGGAACGATCCCAACACTGGTCTAAAGGTATTCAAAATTTAGCATACGATGCTATTTATAAATGCAGTGGGGCATTATACCTAGGCGATGAGCGTTCTGTATGGCCCAGGCGTAAGCGAACAGACATTCCTCCAGCGCCCTCGGATAGGGGGCCTGCGGAGCCAGCGAGTAGTCGATACACAGGAAGGGAACGTCTAGCTGAGTAGCCCAGTCACGCAGATACACCTGTTTAGCAAGAAATAAGCATTACTTGACATTATTGCTTAGCAATGTAACCGGCAACGATTATGTCAATTTCCGAACACATTTACTAAGTATGAAAATTAATTTTCGGGGTAACAATATTAACATTTTCTAAAGAAATTTTTTTTATACATTCAATATTGTTATTGCATCTAATTTTTGATTAATAATGTGCAAGATGTACACGAGGGTTGCGGTTTTTTTTTTACAGTGTTGCATCGTCAACAGCCGGTCGTATGTCAGAAATCAACGAGAAGATTTTAATTAAGGTTTTAATGAGTTCACATTTTGCGGCATAATGAGTTTACATTTTGGCAGAAGCTGTGCAATCATAAGAAAAAATCGTGCAAAACTTTCCATTTTAAATTGAGAAACTATATTTAAAAAAATCCGGTAATCTAAGGACACTCAAATTGCCAAAGCTGCTGCTGACAAAAATGTGCTTCTCACACATTGTCAGATCATTAGGAGAGGGACAGAATCTCGTGAAGTGATTTTCATTGCGGCCAAAAAATATCAACCACGTAGGTTACAGAAATCTTACATGAAAAAAATGAATGTCTTTATATATTTATTTCTGTTTTTACAGAAATCCAGGTTTACAGGACACCTTACTGCTAATTTTGTTGTTGTCATACTTTAAGGTAACAAAGCCAGACTCGAAGCGAGACAAAGCTAAATATACAGTCACGAGAGATTTCATAAACAATTTCAAGGGTTATTGAACGATTTTAACAATTATCAGATGAACCAGTATTGATCCGTTACCCCCAACCCACTTGCCTCGTGCGATTTGGATGACTGGGCCACGAATCCTCCGCCGTGACACTGAATGATTAGATAGGGCGACGGTGGCAGTAGCTTGGAATGTGCTTTGGTAGCTTCGGCCTCACTCATCTGTGCAACGTAGATAACAAATAGAAAAATCGGGTGTTACTTTGACCGACTAACTTATCACACTGAACCAATGCCCAACGAGGCACGTGCCAAATGTCAACGATTAGATATTGTTTGCGTTGGATGAAAAAAAATGGGTTCAAAAAACGTGACCACGAAAACTATACGAAATGTAACTACCAGTAATGTAGTAATCGCTGAAATTTTACGAACACTTAACAGATGAAACAACAAAAATGTGCCTAACATTTACAGTAATTTAAGGTTTAATAAAGCTGCCTATAATGTGGAACTTTGTTTTAATTTTTAAATATTGTAAATGACGAACAATAATAGCGAGTCACATTATTCGTTCCTCACAGTCAATCAATTTCGAAAATGCTGTTCACATTTTGGACATTCCATAGTCCCGACCAGTGTTGTTTACGGACGGATCGATCGATCTATTTTCGATTAACTTTGAAAGTCTTTGGAATCAAGTTTTTCAATAAATTAAATCCAAATTCCTAGGAAGCATGTTTTAGAAAGGTTGATAATTATTTTCCTTTCATTTTACAAACTCGCTAGACCCTCCATTCTTTATAATCTTGGTAAATATTATTTTTTTCAAGAAATAGAATAAAATAAATTGACAATGGTCGTTAATTTTTGCCATAAAAAATCGGTAACCATCAATCAAGTATTTGGAAAAACATGCGAACTAATAAAAACGCGGAATTTGGCTCTTACAGTTCAATAGCAAATTTTTCGTTAAGAAAAAAGGTATCTCATTTTTGACAAAGTCGATAGTCTTCAAGCTTTTCAAGAAATCAATTACTAGATAATAGGAATAAACTTCAATCTGTGCAAGTAAACTGATACGAGTGCCATTTTTCAGGATGAATTTGAAATGGAACGAGGTTCTTTTGAAAAGGAACTTTACCCAACACTAGCGGTCACGATAGAATCTAAATTTAGCTGCGCACACTTCAGGTAACAACCTTACCTGGCCCTCTCTGACGGATGCCGACAACAGGCGACAGATGACTGGAGCGGGACGCAGGTGGGACGATGGAATTGGAATGTTGACGCTACCGCCGTCCAAGGTGGGCAACTCCATTGGATTCGCGCAAATCTGGATCACCTTGTTCACGATCAATGAGGGACAGACTATTTCAGGAACTTGCTGCAATGAAAAGAGGGTTTAATGATTACCTAGTCGAAATTCATTATTCAATTTTTTTTTTAAATCACCGTAGTGCTTAGTGCACTACAGGATTGCTGCACCATCATGTATTTATGGAGATATGTGAGGGGAAGGGAAGGGGGATGGCAGCTGGAATAGCCAGACTACAGGATCCAACCCTAAGCTCTGGGCTCCCTAATGGATGCTCAGGGGTGACGCCAGTACCCCAGGCTAACGAATAAACGAAAGCCTGCGCCGGGAATCGAACCCGGGACCGTAGTCGGACCAACTAGATTAAACGGCCGTACCGATTCAAATCAACACTGACTGAATCAACCTAGCAACAAAACAAGTCATAACTATTTATTTAACTATTTTCGAATAAAATCTAAACGAAATTTATCCGTATTGCCGAATAGAAGTGATTGCCATCAGGTTATCAGAGACTGTGTTCCGATACCTCAATCACGAGTTGGTCGGAACGCGGCGAATTGATTGAGGTCCGGGTGCGTTTGTTTTTAAAAGTGAGAATTCCCATTAAGAGCAAGCAATCCGTTCAACAACAACAACTCTCGTTCAATCTCAATCAGGACCGCAGTGCAGTACACTGGCATTGATGGACGTCAATCTTCATTTAACCGACTTTCCACACCACCACACACAGTGGTGAATCGTCGCCTGTATTCATACAACTGTGTAACCGTTCCAATTTCACCGGCTCGAGCTCTGCTAGCACGTGATGTTTTTCTTCTCCGTGATTGGACGCACGTGAAATTGGAGATTGACTGGATTGGCTCGCTCGAGCGCGTCTCTCGTGCTGTCGTGTGTGCACGTGCATCATCAGCACATGCCTCGTGCTAGGCAATCGGCGGCGTCGAAGCATCGAGTCAGCAACAGCTTCGATCAACGCCAGTTCAGATTTAGATAACGAGCAGCACCCCTCCCAGTTAATAGACACCACGGGAGCTTGTAGCGCGGCGTATTAAGAGACGATGTACGCTCCGTCGAATCCAGACACCAGTTCAGCTTAAGACACTCGCATGACTTTGAAATTAACTTTGATGGGTGGCGACAGCGATATGCACCGAAAATGCACCCCATTTGCAGGATTCTTTTTGACTCTCGATGAATCACAAGTATGCGAACCCCTCCTGCCGTAGTTCCATGGGCCAGCCAGATTAGCGAAATCAGATTATTATGAAATTTGGCACAAATATATTACAGTATGAATCACTTTTCAAAGACGTTTAAATTAAAAATTTCCCGCTACGAATTTTGCATATTTTAGAGGTGCTTTTTGCCCACCTGTTTTTTGCTAATAACTTTTTTCAGAGACCAACCGAAATTCCAATATTACAGCCCTAGACAGCCCAAATTATTGGCAAGTTTTCAAGTGGAAATTCCAATCAATTGGGGGGGGGGCTATCTTTACGGACCTTGCTCTCTGCTGTAAACAATGGCGTTCACAGATGAAGATTATAAAGACAATAAAAGTTATGGTGCGAAAAGATTGTTCAATGGTTCACTTATATTTTAGTTCATGTTTGTGCCAAATAACAAGCTGGTCATTTTTAGCTGACTTATAGAGAGAGTTACAGCGGGAAGGGTTCGCATACTTATGAATCACGGTGTAAGTCTAGGCATAGCATCATAGAGTTATCTTGTTAATATTCGGTTCGCTAGTACATTATGCACTTACAGAGAGTAATTGGATGCCGATAGTGAGTGGTTACATGCTTTGAGGCGATTTGGGAGGGACTATTTGAGAGGCCATATCGATTTCTACAAAAAAAATCTTATTTGGCAGCCCATTCCTTAATACAGATTTTGAAAATGCTCCTGTAAAATGAAATGATGCAAAATGCACGCCGAGTCGAGCGTAAGGGTTAGCAAAAGTAATAAAATAAATAAAATAATCAACAGCGATAAATTGGAGCACATGAAAAAATAAAATTGGAATCTTATTTTTTTTCAATTATATTGACGAACAATTTGCAAATCAGACTCATTCGTTTTTAGTGTGCTGCAATCGATTTGTTCAGGTTAACAAGATTTCTTTCGCCTTTATCATTTGTAGTATTTTTTCAGGACTTTTATTCCACCAAATCAACCCCGGATATTGAATCAAGAACCCCTGTTTGGTCCCTTAGGAACACAGACTAGTGACTAAAGCTTTATTCACAGCTGACAAAATACTAATTTTTTAATTTAAAAATAAACAATGAGAGATCCAGAACTGGACTGGATGTAATCGACGAACTAGAACTGGCGAGGCATAAAGCATAAAAATAGAATAGACCTCCACGAAATACACAATATCGTTCTGTGAACGAAATAAACCCTACCT
>JAUJYS010004915.1:0-11490 GCA_033995665.1 Melogona broelemanni
GGCCCCAGTACACTGCCCTGCGGCACTCCAGAGGTCACCTCTGTCCACTCCGAGTGGATGCCAGCAACAACAACTTGCTGTTTTCTGTTAGTCAGGAATGCTGTTATCCAGTCTAAGACCTGCTAATGTAAGGTACACACGCGTTATTAAATTACACAACCTGTGTGTACCTGCATAAAATCAAAATTCTGTGAACACCATCTAAATTTGAAAAGTCAATAGGCCAAATCAAAATTTATTTTATAATTCAATATGCACACATTCGAACATTACGAAAAAATTATCATCACCATTCAAAAAACAAAATGGCGCGTTTACTTGATGGCTAAATAAAGTAACATCCAGGAAGAAGAGATTAGCTGCTTTTTCAAAAATTATGTTCATTAAAGTTTCTGTAGTATTTTTTTTTTTTTAAATCACCGTATCTGACAATGCACAACATTAAATTTAAGCATTTTTTTAACGAACGTCGACAATGCGTGATTAATTATGTCCCTTCACATTATTTTGATAAATTAAAAAATATCGTGGATACGTATGAAAAAAAACAAAAAATTTATCATTTGGAGACAGTATGACTGTTTTGCGGAACACGTGGTCGAAGCCATACTGTCGCCAAATGGATTATTTTTGTCGCCAAAAACTTTATATTTTGTTCCTGCGTATCCAAGATATTTTTTTAATGTATGAAATGAATGTGCAGACACGCATGTGATTTTCTTAAATACGCGTTCCCTAAACATCTAAACATCCGTTCTTGACCGCGGATGTAATCATCCTTTAATAATGATTATCATTGTTGCTTAGTTAATTTCAGAACAGATGTATAATATACATCTTAACATTCATTACCTACTTATGTTATCATTCTACAGGTGCTCCGCACTTTTCGGCAACCGTCAGTGTTCCTATTCGCGCTGGCCGTGTTCCTCGAGGGCGTGGCCACCGGAGTCCTGTGGACCTTCAGCATCGTCTACGCCAACGAACTCAACAGCAACCCACTGGTGCTCGGTCTGACCTTCTCCGTCGAGTGTTTCCTCAGCGAGATCCCGCTCTTCTGGGTCAGCGGCTGGATAGTGAATAAGATAGGCCACCAGACCTCTCTCAGCATCGTGCTGTTTATCACCGGTGTCAAGTCCATCCTCTACTCGATTATTCCGGACGCCTGGTACATGCTGCCCATAGGTCTCATCCACGGCGTCACCTACGGCCTCCTCTACTCCACCATGGCCACCTACGCTAATCTAGTGGCGCCACCTGGAGCCTGCGCCACATTACAGGGTATCTTCCAGGGCATCTTTGAAGGATTCGGTGGGTACAATCACGTCTCTTGGTGGAAGTGTTGGGTTCGTTCCTTTTGAAAGTCATGACAAAAGAAACCCTGTGCACTGAAAAGAACTTTCGTTCCAGTTCCTCAAAAAAAGAAACCAGTTCCCATTCCAGTTCCTATTTAATTAAAAGGCACCTAGTTGGCACGCAATTCGTTTTCCAAGCAAAAAGTGAAAATATCACACGCTTAACGCCTTCAAAATAGCAATTTTGAATAGAAATGAATGAATTGATTTTGTGAACGAACTGTTTGACTAAAACACACTTACCCACAGTGGCACCGTCATCATCCAAGATAATTTAAAGCACACAAAAAAACACAATTTTGATCTCAACTTACTTTCGAGTATCATTAAGTTAAGATTGAAAATGTGTTTTTTGTGTGCTTCAAATTCTCATAAATGGTATGACGGTGGGTAAGTGTGTTTTTGTGTGAACAGTTAGCAAAATCAATTCTGTTTCTGTATAACTCTTCTTCTTGACTTCGCCGAGCTTCTGCATTAATTTGATTAGCAATTTTAGATTTCCCTAAATTGTTTCCACAATTTCCCTAAATTGTGTCAAGAAGTCTAACCAAAGATATTCTTTGGTATTCAATTGTACGCACTAGGTGTCGGTGTGGGCAACTTCTTGGGCGGTATGGCGTACGACAGTTACGGCGGCAGCGCAACGTTCCGCATTTTCGGACTCTGGATCGTGGGAATGTCGGCGCTGTATCAGCTAATCATCATCGTTAGTTCCAGACGGAAATCAAGTAAACGTTCATTGGAAAAGCCGGCAACATGATTCGGGCGTTGCTGAAAAAAAAGAGGACAAAAAGTACACGACACATCGAAAAAGCGAGAACCAAAATGGTGACAAGACAAATTGGCGAGGGAACAAAATGGCGAGGAAACGAAATGCCGAGAACGTATTTTAAAATTGTTCAAATTAAAATTTTCATGTTCACAATTAGTTTGTATGAGCAAAAATTACGATATACAGTACCGGTACACTATACAGGGTACTAAACGAAGCGTTAAACAGAGAAATGTTTTAGATGAATGTTGGGCCTCAACATTCATCTTTCGTGATATATGCAAATGTCACGTTAAATTTTATATATTCAGTAATAGCCTCATCGAATTCACGCATTCAACGAATTGTTGAAACCAGTAGCCGTGCGATTTTTTAAAATTAGTTATAATTTTACTGCATTCAATGTAATCGGTTCATTTAAACTCATTGTTAAAATGTATATTTAATTTTAAAATATTTTTCAATGCACTTTCTCCATTTCGTACACCTGCCATTTACCACAGCCATTTTTACAGGTACTGCGCCATTATGGCATGGCCGCATGGGTCCCAAAAAGTATTGAGCGTATTCAATGCATTATGTTCGCAGGTTACTCATACAGTGTATACTTGACCTACAATTGTGTTTTTTTTATTTTAGCACTTTATCAAAAGGTGGCCTTTATTTTATCGCGGTGAAATCACGCTTATCCATTCAGTAGCTGCCTTTATTCCTTATAGTTAGTTTAAGCTAGCGACACACTAAATGTGTACGCACGAATCAATGAATCAATGTTCCTTTACTAGTATTACGCGTAACTTTTTTATTTTTATTCAGACACAAAGGTTGTTGGATACTATTATTGTACGACCAATTGCGTTTTGGTGTAGTTTTTTATGGATCATACTGTACTTGGCAAAATGTCAACACTTTTGACAAATATTTACGAAGACAACGCCATCTAGTGAAAATGAGAGGGACGATTTGTCTATTCACCATATGTACAGAAACTGTCAATATTTTCATTATTTTGTCATTAATTCGCTTTTTAATTCGATGCACTTGTTGGAACGTGCACAAATGCTTAACAAACTTTTTCAAGTGTTTAACGTTGTTAATGTTTTCTCAATAAATATGAACAAATAAATTATAATTGAATTTGAAAGGTGGTTAAAAACATTATTTTTCTACACCAAAGTTGAATTGACATTCTGGATCGTATATTTTCGAAAGATCATTGGAAAGCAGCTGCGATTGATTGGACACCTAACCTAAACATGATTGCGTTGAAAACGTGATCTAAAAATTATTGCAATTAGAAACGGATAAAACAGTATAGAATTAATTTTAATAAACCAACAACAATTAAGCCAACCACGGTTGAACGAACAACCAAAAAAAACCCTCACCAACCACACATTATGCAAAATAAAATGGACTTTAACATTAGAAAATGTCTGCTAACAAAAATATTGATTTCTAAATTTTAAAAAAATCAACTAATTTGGGCATCCTTTACAGAACTTCAGGGTTACCGGGTATGTATAAAAGGAATGACAATCAAGTACAAGTTCAATTAATCTTGCTAAGACAAAATTTGACTATATTTGTTACAAGATGTGCACGGAAATGTCGACCTTTGGTGGATTAGTATCTATCACGTTTGCGCATCAGTGTGCCTTGTCCTCATATTCAACATCTTACATATGTGCCACATTTGCCTGAATGGAGAGATTTCTCGACGGCTTCGTGAGACACAGCCGCAATCGACGGTTTCCTTACAGAATTTCGAAGACAATGGACAACAAATCCTCGTAGCCAAGGCTAATGGTGCCGCTCATCTGCGTGTCCTTACCTTTGAACGCTTCCGTGTACATGCTCAACTTGACGCACAGCGCGATGAAGCTGTCCATCGAGATGGTTCGATGTCCCTTGGGGTCGTATTTGGCGATCACCAGCGACGTAAAGTTGGGCGACAGTCGGTAGCCCATGGTGGCCAAAGCTGGAAACGAAAACGACGACAAAGAATCTACACATGTGTATTACGTTGTAGAAGCTGATAAATACACAAACGTTGAGAATTCCGAAGAACAGAATTGATAACGACGACGTTAGCGGAAACGCGGCGTAATTGCGGAAAGTGATCTTTAGCATAATTTATATTTCGAAATTTTAGAGAGATGAAAATTAATTTGAAAAATTAATTCTTCTCGACTGAATTATATACGTTATTTATTATCGTAACGTACAGAAAACAGGAGAAGTACAGGAAATTATGGGATCTTTTTTTTATATTTTTTTTATTTCAAGTTGCCTGACATTACAACGCTTTTTCGGCTCCTGGCCTCAACTATAAAAGTCAGTTGGCCAGGAGCCCTAAACTATTGATCGTAAATATGATGATAGTAAACTATTGATCAATTAAATTACCTTATTTTCAGGAATGAACGAGAATTTGTTATTAACTAGGCGTGTGCTCCTACACCTCAACAAATTGAGAGAATTGATTTTTTTTTTCAATTCTCTCAACAAATTGGGAGAATTGAGAGATCAATGTCGTAAATATGTTTCCATATATTCGTATACCTTGTTCCAACTCTTGTTGTTCGATGAGTCCGGATTGGTCAGTGTCGAAACGGGTGAAAGCGGTGCGCCATTCCTGGATGTACTGCATCAGAGCTTGAAACTGGTCGAGTCCAATCATGCCACTGTTACTTTTATCAAACAATTCTAAAACGAGAACACCAGAAGCGTTAGCCTCCATATTTTATCCACTGGTCGCAATAAAAGAATACGAGTATTAATACAGATACATGTACAACCATAAATAATGAGCTTAGGAAATTAACTAACTAATAATTAACTACGTAAATTAATTCTGAGGCAAATTTAATCTTAATTTTTTTTTAATTTTAAAGTAATTTTGAAGTAAATCTATCTATTTTAAAGCAAATTATAAAAATATATTTTTACTAAATTTCCACTGTTAAACTTATTGCTTACTATTCGTCAATTTACATTGTAATGTTATTTTTTTTAATAAATTATGATATTATTTTAAAATTTCAATTAAAATTAAACAGCACTAAACAGTCACAGTCATGGTCACCAGTTTTGAACCAATTTTAATATGTGTTTACCACTGCACAGACACATGCACAGACGCAGACCAGACAGGAATCAGGACTAAAGTTTAAACAAATAAATAGTAAACCCCACTAAAATTGAAGCATTAAAAAACGAAAAATTAAATTATCTGTCACCATCAAATTCCACTGAATGGTGTTACCGACCAGACTCGAGAGTAGAAACGTGACTCGATGCACTTTGATCAGTCAACAGCAGAGGTGACATACCCGTTATCTCACACTAGGCGCGCAACAGATATCAGCAACACACACATACACTCGGGGAGCCCGATCCCGACTAGTGATGACTTACTTATCATGAGGCTGCACGCTTCCAAGGTAAACGTCGACCAATCCGAGTTCGTCAGAGCCTGCTGCAACTCCGTGGCCGATATCTTGCCGGAGCTGTCGGCGTCGACCGCGCGAAACCATTCCAAAGTCTCGACATTCTGGTAAACGCCTCCGGTCGCTTGGCCATCTGAGAACAAAAATAAAAGATAACGGAAGAACTGAATGAATATTGCATAACGATTTAAATAGAGAATGTGGCTTAACCGATTAACATACATACATGTGTGCTAGTGTGTTCATGAACAAAAGAAACACAGAGGAATCACATTTAAAAAAATGTTCTGTTCATTTCAGGCTAATTTGAAATTGGAACTGCTCGTTTGTTTATGGTAACTGATAATGAAAATTGAAACCGATACTGCCAGAAAATGACGAAAGTGCATAAATGGAAAGAATGATTTAAGGACAGATCTTCGTTACAAAAACGAGTTTTACGATACAAAATAATTGGCACGATCCAATATAATTGCCTTAATTGGCATCTCGAACGGACAACACATTCCTATTAAATGATTATTTTCCTGGCCTCATGAACCATGTCAAACCTATGCCTTATCTAAATTAACTCAACAAGTATCACACGGTTTTTATTTTTATCGCGAGGAGGACGCCTAATTGTTCGTGAGCGGCTGAATATATTATCGTTTAGCTTTGTGATATAGTCTACTCATATCCCAATGTACGTGCTTCAAATTTTGAGCCTCTTTCAGATTTTGTTGAAAAACAAAAATGCCTGAATGATAAACGAAAAGTCCAATTCTCAGCCGCAACCAAGAGTGATTTTTTTTTATTCCCCACAGGCAAAGTTTAGCAATTTACAAAAACGTTTATATGCAATACGGTTTATTGGTTAATACCTCTACTATTCTGATTACGGTTAATATTTTTTTTATAACTTGACCATATCGCCATTGCATTTTTAGCAGATTGAATGCTTGACGTAAGTGTTTTTTTACTCATTGAAAAGCTGCCATCAGATCAACACTGTCACGGCGAGACAATTTTATGTTTTTCTTAACAGGGCAGCTCTTTTGATACACCATTAAAATGAGTTGATTTGTGCAATTTTGTACAGGCAGACTTCCCTGCTCATCCCCTCGTTTAAAAGAATCGCGAGATTCCTAAACAAAGTCCGAGGTTTCGGTAAACGCGAGACAACACTTTTTAATCTCCTGCACGTGTCTTCTGCTCGGCTGCGACCCTGTTCCTTATCAGGCAACAGTGGCGACTCACGTGAGCTACAAGGATCGGTACCACTTATCATTGGAGCTCAAAGTTCCACCACCTTTGTGTGCACGTGTGAAACATTATTATCTGACAAGTGGGCACATAGACTTATCAAAGGTGGGGTGTAGGAGTGGAGGACCGTTATTGAGAAATGAGTAAACCCGAACCATAAATTTATTACGGCCATTTCTATTTCGATGCAATAACGGCTTAAAAGATTATACGAGAGGTATCGAGGGATCGTTAACTATTTAAACATTTAAACATTTTCGCTTCTACCCGTTCATGTCGTTTTATGATTGCTAAAATAAATTTTGATATTGTCGTTAATGTCTGGATATATTTACTTTGTTTAACTATTTAAACATTGTATGAAATTGATCTGAGAAGTCATGTTTAACTCGATACAATCGAGTTAAACATTAGGTTTTAGAGTTGACGTTAGGTTAATAATCAGGTGGAGACCGTTGGATGTCAGACATACACCAAGATAGCGGTTTATGCGTAATTCGCTATTGTTGTTTTTGGGATTATTTTTTTAAATGACCTTTACAGTGCTGTTCCAGTTGCTGTCAGGTTGTTGCGAGTCCCAAAATCGAATTTGGAAAGCATAATTATCTCTTTAGCATTTTACCTAACGACACCTTAGCTTGTGACGAGGTTCTACATGAGCACTAGCCATGCAAAATGAAAGTCAATGACATTTTCTAAATCCAGTTTTATAAGCTTACTTACACATTTCAGAACGATGACAATAGCTAATTCTTTAAGTTGAGCTCTAAGTTAACTCTAATAAGCAGGCATAATACGCAAAAGAGATGAAAATTTGGAATTTTCAGAAGCACGCCCCATCCGTAACACACATACTATCTATCGACCGCGTTAGTATCGATATAGTGGATATTTCGATTGTAAAATATTGATGTTTTTTTTTACACATTTAGAAATGTTCTATTAAAAATGTGATATTTCAACGAATAGCGAAGAAATGTTTTTAAAAAATAAAAAAAAATGTTGTCCCCAAAAGTTGGCCCTCGGTGGATATGTTCACAGTCTACTGAGCGGGTGGTCCCGGGTTCGATTCCCTGCGCTGGCTTTCGTTTATTCAATCCTGTGGTACTGGAATGTTCCCCTCATATATTGCCATAGCGACATGAGGGGTACAATAACATCATGCAGTGCTATTCACTACAGTGATACGGCCGGAATAAAAAAAAGTACAAACATAAAGTATATCAAAAGCCATTTTGGAAAAAAAAATAAAACTGGTTGCTCTTGCATATTCTTGATTTCGCATAAAGATATGAGATAAAATAATCGATGACACTTTAGTGATATTTGATTCCAACGTCTGTCAATCCAAATTGACACATTCGTTTTGCTGATAAGAATTTATAACCTTCAAAAAATTTACGATAAAGTGAAATATAAATTTTATATTGTTCAATCAGAAAATTTTGTAGAATAATATGTCAAGGTGAGAAGATTTATGAATGAAAACATAAGTCGATCCAACAAATATATCCTTGATATGATATAACAATACCGTATAACATATAACAATAGAATTGTTTAACTTCACTGTTGCAATTTGGTATGAAAATGTTTTTGTAGATTTCACATTTGGATTAACAAATATGAGAAATACAATACATATATTTACTAGAAAAAGGAACCGGGCTTCGCCCGGGATATTGGGAGAGGGGAAAATTGTGAAACCAAATCCGCGCTAGCGCAACTGAAAAGCTAAATGGTTGGCGAAAGAACGCGGAGGAGGATAAAAAAAGTAATCGTTAATACAGCATTAAGACGTCAGTCAGCCACCTGCCCCACCCGGAGTGAAACCGAGTCATTTGTTTATTGGAATGCTGTGGGTTCGCGTTTATGCCGGCGTTTTGTTTACATAGTGATTCGAAGGCTGGGCCCTATTTGGGTTGGACAAAATAATGGAAATAGATCTGTTTGAGCACCTTATAGAGCTGTTCCCATTATTTTGTCCAACTCCTGTACTAGTCAAAACCATTGCCTGAGAGCCAAGTGCCATTCTCATCACAAGAGTCACAGACAAACGAAATGCATACGAAAGCGACCGGTCTTTCTTATAGTATATATTGTTATTATTATTTTTTTGGTAAAATGTTTATTTTCATCAATATCATTGACGACTGAGATTCCTGGATTACAGGTGTATTCTATCAAATACCAGTTTGTTGTGGCTCTCGTCATATTTACCGTGTTCCTATTATTATATTCTACATTTAGAACTTTTAATTCTCCATCGCTCTCTCCTTGATTTGAAGACAACTGCTAGCTAATTTGGAAACCTGAATTTCTGGCAATATTTAACAATTTGTCACCGGAAGCCGAAAAAATTGAAAAATCCGCGAAAAGCTCACAACTTGAATTTTTTTAAACTTTTTAAGTACTCATTTGTTATCACTAGATGGCGCTCGGAATTAAATGTCAGCGCAGTGTGTGTACCTTGATGTTATAGGCCGTAGAACTGATCAGCAAATGCAGGAGAGTGTGTAACGTTTAATTTAATAAAGTTTTGAAAAATAAAACGAACGAAGCTTTCAATGTTTACGTTCTTTAAACTTATGAAAATCGTATATAGTTAATAAAAGTTATCAAAACCATAATATCCTTCTATTGATGACATACACATGGGCCTTTTAGTCAATGGTAACTGTTTTGCTCCAATAGAGGAAAGTTGAAAACAGGATGAACCGCGCAGTCTAAAATGCGTCACATACGCAGTTACTTTTGTCTTTCATTAATCAGACTTTCAAACTTATCTAAAAAATAATAATATACCATAAAAACCAATTCAAAGCAATAAAACTTGTCAAACATTAGAAGAGGTGTTACAGAGGTGGCGATTATTAGGTGAGTGAGAAGGAATATGTTTCTGCATTATATTCGTTTTTAAAATCGGAAATCTGCACCCCATAAGTTATTCCAATGACGTCAGATGGAGACATACAATACGCCGTTCTCTCCCTTGTGCTTTTGAGTGGCAACCATTGCGAATAACTGCTTTGCCGCAGTAGTTCAACCATTCTCCAGTTTCGTGACGCATTTCCCGGGTGATGAAATGGGCCGGTGACGAACTCGCGCGACCGATTAGTAATTTTTGTAAATATTAATGCACACAAGCTCTCGTCGCGTCGTCAAGCCACTTTCACTGTAATCACTCGGAGAGATCCAGAGATCTGTGGAGCGAGAGATCGCGCTAATCTCGTTTCTCTATCTACCGTTTATCTCAAATATATATACGCCCAGCCGGACCAGAAAATCGTCATTTACAGTGCCTGTGTGTTCCGGGGGAAGATCGTGTTTGGGAGATTGAAAATATGTCGCCTTATCTGCGCTTGGGACTGGGCGTTTGGTGCTTGCTGATCTTGGGATTTACGTCAACGGTTTCAGCAGTAGCTAAGGTAAGCGTATTCAAAGTAATTTAAAATGTTTTTTTCCCGGTTTGATGGATTAAATCCGCTCTCAAAAATGTGTTTCGTCAAGGAGGTTTTTAAAAATCGTTTGCACAAAATTTTCTGGTACGGATTAGTAACGGGTGCGTTTACCATTTGTGACAATCTGAATACGGATATTAGTAAAATACAATTAATGACTGAACGTACTCCATGTCAATTCGGATCAAACTCTCGTCCGAACGATGTAGCGGGCGGGAGGGCCCTTCAGACCGACCCATTTAAACACAAACGGCGCCGCCTACAGCGGCCGCCTAGGCCTAGCCCTATTCGCCAGCTTTGAAAGGTGTTACTGTGATTCGTAAACTGTGGCCTGTCAATGTGTGGTCCGATGCGTAGCCGCGTTTTGTACACCGCTTATAACGTCCATTTCGTAGAATGGAAATTATTGTTCAGATTTGAATACAACCTTAACGAGGTATCAACTGTGTGAGCCTTAGCAATCTGAACTGATTTGAACTGGTCGACTAGATTTATTCGGTTACGGTTGATTACAACGATTCCAAATTCGCGGCATGAAAAAGCCGCTATAATGTTGAATAATGGTTGTGCAATGTGCGCCAATTCGCCGTTATATTTGTTCCAGAGTGCAGTGATAAAGAAAAGGTTGGGACGAGCACTGTCAACTTATCCCCTCGCAATGTCAGTGCCAGTCATTCGCAGTAGACCTATTTCAGCCGTAATTTCTGCCGACGACCTTTCGTAACCGTTGGCCTACATGTTCAAAGATGCGAAAGCATTTTTCATTCCTCTGGCGCTCAGGTAGACTCGTCAGTCATCAGGTTTTTTGGGATGTAACCGTTTGATGCGATACAGTAGACGTATATTGTAAATCAAGTTGAGGCCAGCTGGGTTGCCCGCAAATGATGAGCCGCTGCAAGCAATAATAAAATAACAAAAAAATGCTGTGCGATTTCGTGGTGAAATTGCCCCAAATTGTATTGCCTCAAGTACAAGTATTAAAGATTTTATTTTTTAGGCCAGAAAGTCGCCGTTTTGGGGTAGCGCGTCGAACTGTAAAGTATTGTTCTAATTTTAGGAAACATTGACTAGGACAACTCGGGTTGTTTCTGTACTGTACGCTTTGCATACCCTGTATTACATGTAATTCCGAACCGGTGGCTCAGTGGGTATGGGGACATGCTACGAAGCCAACGGTCCCGGGTTCGATTCCCGGCGCAGGCTTT
>JAUJYS010004916.1:0-11488 GCA_033995665.1 Melogona broelemanni
ATATATGAGGGGCACATTTCAGTACCACAGAATCGAATAAACGAAAGCCTGCGCCGGGAATCGAACCCGGGACCACCCGTCTATGACCATAGCCACTGAACCACGGAGGCCGCATGAATATATACATAGGCTAGGCAAAATTACCAGGTTATCAACTAGGGACTTCGAGACGAATACATTGGCAAGCCCCCTAAATAATTATTCGAAGAAAAAAAAAATGGAGAACCCGTGCCGGGAATCGATCCAGGGACCAGTCACACCACATGTCTGTCAGTCAACCAACCGATCTACGACTTATCGTTCTGGAAATTAGCGCAGTATAGTTTTGAGGACTCGACACAAAATTTAATTTATTCGTAACCTTGTTCATCTTAAGTTTAATCCGGTACTGTCCTGGAATAACTGGAATTTTTATTCAGTGTGGTACCCGAGCTTGTTATTACAGGCAAGACAAATTGAAACGTCACGTGTTAGCCGGAAGGCTGTTACACGAACATCGGTCGTTCAATTTCGTGCGCCACTGACTTGAATAAAATCGTGGCTCAATTGGGGACGACGTCTTAAATGTCGTCGGGTTCATCTGTCTGCGCGGAATTAATTCGGTTGAGATGGCGCATGCAAATATCGAAACGCTCTCTTTAGTTTGGCTGTGCAGACCGTCGCCCCACCTACAGTTTTCAATTCTTAGACTTGGATGACAACCTTGGGTGGCATGAGTCGGACGTTCATCTACGAATGAGAGAAGAGTTAGATGTAAGAATTAGATCATCCAAAACCGATACTAGACCGTGGCTAAAAAATATTGCCTTAAAACTGCGGGCATATAAAATGTTAATCAATCTGATTTGAAATTGTACAAGCAACCACATTTCAAATTGTAATAGTTGTTAGTACTATATACCAGTAATCAAGTAATTGTTTACTTATCAAAAATTCTGAAAAGCTGGTGCCATTTCCTTCACATTTCGTACATGAAAATTCTCCGAACCAAACGAACAGCGATGAACGAGATTGTGAAATTATCGAATTATTAAAAGCATGATAATTACACGACCTAGGTAAACAATCTCGTTTATAACTCGTTCGGTTCGGCGAATATTCATATACATGTACGTCTCGAATTTTTATTTGTGTTACTGTACATACCGTGGACAAGTTGTAATTATTTAATCGTCCAAAATTCAAAAATTGAAATACACGGTTGACGGTTGAAATTGTTATTGATTAATCGTTTTGTAAATGTTTGTTTTAATTATCAGAGAGCTGGCTTTTTTATCCTGCTTTCATTATTTAATTGGTCTAAGTCTCTCGAAAAATAACAACTGTCACGTGTTTGAAAGCATTTCGCCAATTCAACCTGACCTATTGGCAACTCGGAATGGTTCAACAATTAAGTCGCGTCGTAAAACTACTAATCGACTAATTTAAGTTTCGCGTGACACCTATTTGGTATTGTGCGCATACAACACTGGACTATTGCCAATTTGTCTTTTGTTAAGACGTTGCCGGTGTATTTGTTGTGGGCGTTGGCGCCCTGGGCTCCCGCCTCTTGGTAAAAAAAATGTAATCGTATGGAAAGTGAAGCTATCGTACCGTGCTGTTGCGATAGGGCAGTTTAAGGATGTCGATTTTGTTGCAAGACTGATTTTTACAGCTCGAAATTATGACAAATCTAGAAGTTCTTTTTTTTACCTAGGCATTTACTGGTATTACCTTGGTTGTAACAAAAAAGCAAAAACAAAAACAAACAAAAAAAAAACGAACTTCGTGGACGATAACGTAAACAAACAGAAAATGCCACCGATAAAATTCCTTCCGAAACAAACAAATCTGCAATACTCCGAACTACCTGTACTGTTTAAACCAGTATATTTATTTCGATAAAATCGCCATGTTTCGTAGTCTTATGTCCTTGCCTTTAATTGGGGAAACGCCCAGACCTAGTTAGCTGCAATCGCCAGACAAACACGAAAAACATTTATTTACTCTTGAGCTTCTGAAGTTAGCCATACAATTCCCCACTCCCCTTTTCCATTCGACCAATCACTGAACACTTATATCATGCGTAGCGAAATAATAAGTGGAGTAGGTGGTAGTGAATTTTTCACTTGATCGCGCTGGGTTGTTTCCGTCTGGCAAAGGTTGACTCAACACCGTTTTTTTATCTAAACTCCTTCCGCTCGAGCCAATATCAGAGGTACCGAGTGCACCCGCATATGGCCGAGAGGTAGCGTGCTCGCTCGCCAACCATCGGATCTGGGTTCGATTCCCAGTGCAGCCGATCGTTGGATTGGCTCGAAGTACTGCGCGGAGGAAGGCAATGGCAAACCACCTCTGTATCCTGCCAAGAAAAACACAGGTGTCAGGTGATCGAGGGTCGGGGTCCGGAGACTTTTTTGCACAAGTTTATTAAATACATTTCTAGTTTTTAACTTGTTTGTCTCGATAATCAATCATTTTTTTAAGAAATAATTATGCAGGAAGGGACATAATTTTTTAAAAAATGTGACTTGTTCCGTCTTTCCATCCCTGACCAATCCTGGATCATCCGGAATTCTAATCTCGCTATCTCTCTTTACATTTCGTGTCTCGGAATTCTAACCATTCATCTTCCTATACACTCGTATATCGTCTCTCGCAAATTGTAACCCTCTTGTTTCGTTAGATTTTGTCTTCTGAATTTCTATCCTCGTATCTCTTTGCATAGTAGGGGCATAATTCTAACCTCGCATCTCTTCGTTTCATATACTCCCGACAGACGGAACAGATCCGCCGGGCCAACCGCATCTGGGCCAACGACAGCCTGTTCCTCCGCGCCACCCTCGACGTCCCCGTCCCGCGCGTCACCTCCTCCGACAAGCTGTGTTGGGACGACGACGAGGAGGACGAGGACCAACACCACCACCACCACCTGCCCAGCACGTCCACCGCCGGCAACGGTAACCTGCTGGACGTGAGTCGAGCCACCAACGGGGACGGCGGCGACCGCCAGTGCCCCAGCCGACACGACTCCTTCAACAGCGAGAGCGGGGTGGAGCATCCCCTGATGGGGGGATCGCGGATGATGCCGGCCTCCACCTCGGCCGGCGGGGCGGGAGACCTTGGCGGCGAGCCCACCTTCAACGATATCTTCCTGCGGATAGACAGTTCGATAGCGCAGTCGCGGAGCCAGGCGGACAAGCGGGAGAGGTTTCACGAGTAGGTACCTCTCACACCCCACCCCATCTACACCAACTTACACCCCTTCATCTGCGGCACTAACACCAGCACTTTATCATCAATCCTATGTGCTTTTTTTGGGAGGGGAGGGGAGAGGGAAGGGGGAATAGGGACGCTGGATGCTGGATGCAAGTCAACTGGTTACGAAATAACGAATAAACTTTCGTTTATTTTAAACTCGTGCTTAAGGCCCCTTAACTTAAGACTCGTGCTAAAGTCCCTTAGGACGGGCAACCCTTTAAGATGGGTACCAACTAAGATTACTAGACAAACTAGTAATCTTGGGTACAAACCACATATCTTATGACGCCACATAGTGGCCTTCACAAAAACTGGAGGCGTTGAATGTTACAGTTGCTGTAATTATTTGATTATAAGTGCCTCGCTGTCGGGCATTTAAAATTAACGAAAGCTTATTTGTTATTTATTTAACGGTCATCTTTGCGTGCTCCCACACATTTTTTATCATCTGGTTTAGGGGTCACTGAGGTTTTTTGTAGTTTTTAGCGATCCCGGGTTCGGTTCCTGGGTCTGACTCCTGTTTATACGATTCGAGATACTATTAAAAATATGCCAGTAACAGAAAAAATAAAATTATTGATTTCTCAATTAAATTTTTTTTTTCTAGATTTCCAGTTGTACACATTTTTCCCCAAATGAATTCAGTACTGTTGTACAGCTACAGTGTATTACGTCAATTAGCTTCAGTGACCCTAACGCCTAATTATCAATTTGATGAATTGAATTATCCTAATTGTTTAAAATAAAGAGGCTACTTATAAGTACCTTACGATTTTACGCATTTATTTTATGGCCTTGCTCACAACGAACTATTTTTATTTGGAAAAAAAAAAAAGTATTAATGTTTTCCATATGGGGAATGAACTACTTGGTTTTTCTTTTATCTTGTTCCTTTTTTTTTTGTTTTAGTAGATATTCTTGAAATGTAAAGTATATCGTACACGAAAGCGTACATCATTTAATATTAAGCTCAAATCTAGACAATGTTTTGCTCTTTACAATCCCATAATATTTATTTTAGTGTAATAAATTTTCGCAAAGACTACACTTTTATTACTATTCCAAATTGGTTTTAGTTTATTAAAAGTCAACATTACATAATTTTTCCTTATTTTTCGACCGAAATACTGACACAACCGCTCAATTCTCTATTTGTTTCCGAAAGCTGAATAAATCAAAATTGCGCCGTTATACTTTTTGGTAATTTTAGTTGAAAATAACTCATAGTTTATAGGAATCACGTTTGAGTTCCACACTCATGTGTTCGTGTAGGATTTTCTGCTTAATTGCATACTTTTATAATATGAGCTTTAATAAGTGCTTCGTGCAAAATGGTACAATTGTTTAGTTAATTATGTTATCCTTTATTATGCACCATTGATATTACGTCACGTTTCGTGAAGGTTTGGGATAGTCTAACCTTAATCAGAGTTAAATCAAGATTGAGGGAATATTTGTACATGACATAACTACTTGACAAACGAAATTATAACCACTGAATGAGAAATACTCTGATGAGATTGATATAATTTGGTCACAAATCAAACTCTTAACTTTGAGGGGATTTTAATGTTAAAATAAATAGAAATACTCAGAGATTTATAAACTAATGTGATATTTGATAAAACCGAGAAAATGTCATCATCCTAAATATATCGATTTTGAATAGCAATTACTAGGTACTCTCCATTTTAGTTTGACAGCTTACGTTTGTAAGCTTGTCGTAGGATGAAAACAAAAATTTATTGGGATTATTCGAGGTCTGGGCGTCGCCATTGTTGTATGGCGAACACGGATCCACCAAGTGGCAAATGATGCTAATTTGCAAAAATGGCTGCCCCCATGGTCTGAAAACCCCATGGTTTAATTAAGATATTATCGCCAACTGTCTAATCTCTGACACTATATTTTAATTTCTAGTTACGCATGTCTATATTTTCAAAGAGACTATGCAACTGCAAAGCATGATTCCTTTTTTCTTTCAAATGTTACACGATTTTGTGTTTTCCTGCAATTATTTTTTTCTCATTATAATTACAATTAGTGCTTCCCTCTGATTTAGGTGGGAACTCCTGTGATGCAATTTTTTTTCCGATTAATAAATGTTGATTTCCAGATAATATCTCTCGCTTTGTGTGCGTGTTGCTTTTGCGATCGTGTTTTTACTCTTGCCTCTTGCTTTTCTTCCCCGGCCAACCTCCCTGCTTCCCTCTCTTTGACCTAACCCCCCACCCAAGATTGTACGACGGCTCGCCACTAGATGGCGCCAGTGGTGGTGGCCGACCGCAGCACCGCGCCCGGATGCGGAACTCGCTGCGACAGGAAGCGGAAGCGGAGGCGGAAGTGACGACACCGCGCGTGACCGTACATCCGGTGGTGGTGACCCAGGGCCGCAAGGTCCAGTCTTCCCTGCAGAGGATTCAACGCCAGCAGGACGAGATATTCGAACTGTAGATCCGCAATACCGGCTATCGATATGCGTCAAATTTATCGGGAGTCGTGGTGGGATCGATTATCCGCGATGGAAGGAGAATCGAGTGAGGAAATCGAATCTATTGAGGATCTGATTGATGATGGACGTAGAGGGGAAGAATGACCATGGTGTGACATCGATATCTGCTATTGATCGATATGTATCGAATTATCAAGAGGCGTGGTGAGAATGGGTGTTGAATATCGAATCCGTTTGACGATGGCGCGTGGGGAAAGAATAATCGATTGATGATCCACGTGTGCATCGATATCGGCTATCGATCGATATGCGTATAATTGTATCTGAAGACGTGGTTGGAATCGAAAAATCGGGATCAATGAGAATCGGGTCGAAAATCGAATTCAAAAATAATCGATTGACGTTCGATGTGTGCATCGATATATAGCGTACTAGTATCGATTGTAATCGATTTCGGCGCTGGATCGCCTACTTCCATATCTTCTCTCTCGCCAAAAAAGCCTGTAAATCCCCTCCCCTCCCTGTCCAAAACCCCCCCACACACACTCGCTACGACCCTAGTCAGCACAAGTTGTTGCTGCGAGTTTTCGTTTTACGGAGGGAACCGGATATCCCAAATGTAGAAAAAGTAATCACAGAATCTGTTTGATCTGATCGATATGTACTAGAAATCGAAGGGGCAGTTCCAAATCGCACGTCTAAGTGAAAGAAACTTAACGGATTAATTCGGAATTAATTTCCTATGGCAGAAACACCTAGCGCGCCAAACGGTGGTTTCCAAAACTGCACCAGCAAAGGAACATGGGCGCGTGAACTTACTGTAATGAATTTTACGAGGAATGATTTGACTAAGTCAAACGCGCCCTCATTGCTGACAATGTAATTAGTATCTCGATCCACCTAAAGGGGCTCTGAGCGTTTTGCTATAGAAAATTAGTTCCAAATTTATCCGTTAGGATCTCTATTTTTCTTTATACAAAATCTTAATTAAAAATATGAAAATATGTAAAAGAAAGGATTGTGAAGTTTACTAGGAAGATGGCGTCGATTTAAAACTTCAGCGCTTACACACATTTGCAAAACTTATTTTCTTGGTTCTGATTTCCTTATTTCTGTGGTTCGTGTTTTAAGTCGGGGGAAGTTGTTCCGTCACCATCTGGTCAAATGTAATTGTGGTGCCGTTCTGAACAGTCGTTTCTGCTATCGTTTGTTAAATGGAATCCTGTGCAATCGTGAGAAAATTGAACAAATGGAGAAATAAAATCTCCAATTGATTATTGAACAAGAAATAATCAATCTGGAATGGTCCTGAAAAGCCATCAGACAAATTCATGAAATATCAGGAGCCAAGCTATGTTTTGGTAATAGGAAATGTTCAAGTATATACGATTTTTGGATCTCGGCTCATGTTTTAGAATATCATTTTTTACTTGCATTTTTTTTTACAAGAAAGTGTTAGAAAAATCTCTCCAATTTATTATTTTCTAATTGATTCTCAAGTTGACTTTACGAATGATCCGAGTAAAAATTAATGATTAGTATGTGTAAAAATTTTGTTTCGTTAAACTTTCTTTTAATTAAAATTCTTTCAAAAATCAACTACAAAAACTGTCGGAGCAACCATGCTCCGATAGTTTTTGTAGTTGATTTTTTTCTGACGATTTTGAAATGGTTGAAAATCTTTTTCTGTATGGCCACCTGGTTAATGTGACTTAACTGGAATCGGCCCGTCAAATGGCAGTGGTTTTATCAGGTCGCAGCGACCTCTTTGGACAATTGCACTATTTTAAAAACGATTTCGTCAATTCGCACGAAAAAGCACTTCACCGAGGACTTTCTCTTAAGATCCTAGTCTCTGATGACATCATATGCACACACATAGGGAATCCTATCTTGTCGATGCGTTTTTCTTTGAATCTGGGGGGAAAAAGTGTCGCGCTTAAGTTTCATAATTTCTGTTATACGATTTGGTTGTATCTTGCACCTCATTTCCGACATCCACAATAATCCAACCACATTTTTTGGTGCAAGTTTTTAACTACTGATATTTAATCTCGTTGAAATGGGAAACTAGACTTAAACAATCAAGCATCTTCTTTCCAATCGAATCTGAAGCAGTTTGAATATCATATTTTTTGATCCAAGGTTTCGTTATTGCATATGTTTAATTGTGGGCTGGAATTATTATCGAAAAGTTTTGATCAACTTGATCAAGTTAAATCCGTTGTGTAAAAGTGCTGAAATTTTTTTTTTAGATTTTTGTTGGTGATATTCAGAATTAAGATAGCATTGATAACAACTGATGATATTCGAGGAACAATACCGAATTTTTGATTTAGTCCATTTGGCCAAGTAGGCCATTTGACGACACGAAGGACACAACAACAAGGCCATTTAAAAAATTGTTTGGCTATTTAAAGAACTTGAATGTTGTTGACTGTTCTAAAAAAAATGTAACGAATTTTTGGAAACACAAATCTGCAGAGACTGTAACCTGGACCATTTTGTAGTTCGATTGTGATTCCGCTAGTTTATTGCTTTGTTAACTCGGTCACGTGATCCTGTTTTTTTTTTTATGAACGCGCCCCACCACTCTGAAACACGAGATTTTCAGGTTGGGGACACCGTTACTTTTTCGTTCCTTTATATTTATTTGACAGAGATGGACAAGCTAATTATTATTACATCCTAAAAAAATCGTGATTAACTAATCCATGATTTCTCAAAAGTCTTCAGTAATTTATAAGGTATGAGACTGATTATTCGCTTTTAAAAAACAGCACTATTCTTTTTCCGTATTTTCCCCGTTCCGTTTCCGTTCTCTAAAGCGGAAAATTTGTCGCAAAAACAGGAAAATAACTGAAGATTAATAATTAAATTGAATATTAGCTAATCACTATTTTTAGGATGTAAAATAATTCGCTTGTGAGGTCCTCTGTCAAATAATCTAAGTTAAGTGTAAAAGAATAGAAAAAGTAATAGAGCCCAACTTTGGAGATTTGTAATCTCCGCCACAACTGCGCCACCTGTCGGTCACAAAATAATGTCATGGTTGCTTGCCGTTGTCATTGCAAATTGTAGGGTGTCTTGCTTGGTGCGTCAGAAATATTTCCTTTAAAAAATCTCATTCTCTGAAAATACCTTTTTGTCGATTGTGTCGATTAATGACGAAAATTGTGACGTCGCTGCAAAAAGTTGAAGATACGAAAATTTGACTACTTAAATATTGACAATTTTGTGTATTGACTTGATTGAATCTGAACTTGTGAATATGATTTCACATTTTGAACAGGATAGTTTGTTTTTATTGTGTTGTTTCTAATTTTAGCCAATGTTTTTAAAAATTGATGAAAAAAATGAAAAAGTCCAAATTTTGGAAATATCGGTTGATGGAAAATGAATAAATTATTTCACCAACGAATAAATTTAAAGTTTTTCAGACAAATCGAATGTTTGTAGCCAGTGAGATGACTCAAGTCACCGTGTAAATTCGCTCGCAAATAACCGAAACCATAAATATTATATTGTAAATGAAGCAGTTAAGGTCATTGTGGCGTAAGCCATTTTTTCCCTCTGAACTGAGAAATGAGAAGTTTTATATCAGTTAATTACTCCATAGACACATGTGTTTTAGAAATGTTTGCTGCCTATGTCGGCAGTATACGAGAGGTCTGACTAACTTGGCGTTGTCTTACCAATAATTTGACACGTACAGATGGCATTTCTGCACTAAATTATTTTTTTAATGGAGGGAAAATGACTTGAGATATTGACTTTGTAAGTGAATTCGATCGAAAAAATAAATTGTTTTACCTTGCGAACACCCTGTATTTGAGGCCTTTCCAGTCATCATAAGATCTGCCCCCTACCCTCTTCTCTCCACCACTTCATGAACGCAACAAAAATACCAATCCAACTTCTCGTGTGTACATGTTAATATCGAAATATCATAATATGTACGTTCAAGTTTGTTTTTATGTAAATATACTTATTATCCCATGTATAAAGATTGATAGATACGTATGTGCTCGTATGGATGATTGCTGCGGCCCCTGTTTACACTTTTCAGGCACCCAAAACCTGTTGAATCTGTCTCAAATCACCCACAATGGAGTACTGAATTTGGGAATGTTGATACAGTCTAGTTGCTTTGTTGACATCTTTGCACTATTCTCTCTGTTTGTTATGTTTTATCATGAGAAAATACACGCAATTATCTTTTTTTGTGGTTTTTTATTCGTAATTGTCTCACTTTTATACATATAGATATCTCTTTATCCTTAAGTACAATTACACATTTTTTTTATATCACCGTAGTGCTAATAACTACAGGATTACTGCACCCTCGTGTCTCTATGGAGATATGTGAGGGGAAGGGGAATGGCAGCTGGAATAGCCAGGCTGCAGGATCCACTCCTAAGCTCTATACTCCTTAATGGAAGCTGAGGGGTGACACCAGTACCGCGGCTCGTCGAATTGCTCGTCGAGAGCCTCTGCCAGGAATCGAACCCGGGACCGTCCGCACCGTAGGCGGAAGCATTACCAACTGGACTAAACGGCCGTAAAAATATATCCCGTTGCAATGTGTACCCGCAAGTTGCCCCGGTGGGACTTACGGCGGGGGTCAAAATGACCAATCAAAAACGATTATGTTATATTTATATCCCCGCCATTGGCCCCCTTAAAAAGGGGCAGCTTGCGGGTATATATTGTTGGGTTCGTTCCTATTGAAAAGGAACCCGACTGCAGCCTGGCTATTCCAGCTGCCATCCTTCTTCTCTTAATAAACTATTTCTGTGGGTCATGGAGAAAATGAATCTGGCGAAAACGGCTGTTCGGACATAAAATAAGAATCGCGTGACTCACAGTAAGAGTCATACTGTTCGTAAACTTGTTTTTCCATCTTTAGTTTGCAAATAATACATATTCAATTCATCCCACCGAGAGTTTGTAATTTAAGATTCCTACGATAATAATAAAATTGATATCACAAGAAATTACTGTTTCCGGTCTCTTCTGGTCGAAGACGAAATTGTCTTTATAGTTAATTCTTGACAACAGCTCTTACGAATAATCATCGAAATCAAAATCTTAATAATTTTCGATGCGTCATCACACGAAATACACCATCATTTTCCAATGTACGTTTGCGGTGCACTTTGGGTGGGCAAATTGCAAAGCTGGTTAGTATTGTGTGATTGCCTTTCACGGGGGCAGCATTTCCTGACCTCAGACTATATATCTGTAGCGTCACCTGTTGCTTGGAATAATAAGTAAATTTGACAATGTTCACACAAAGTACCTAATTCCATATGACATGAGCGCGTTAATATATACTAAATATTATTTCTGAGAGTCAGTGCTGTTCTAATTACTCTCGGCGCCAAATATCGCCCAATAATTTAACGAGCCCCATGATCGTACGATTGTCACACAAAGTGAACGAGATATTCAAGATGGCGGCCTTTATCGGTCCTGTTTTCAGGTAAGCCAATAGAAATAAAACATGTAGAATTAGTTAATTTTATTGCACAATAGAAGCTAAATAAGTATTATTTGTTGTACATTTCGCGCTAGAAAACACGCACGTAGACTTTGAAAGTGTTTTACAGATCCCTACATGTAGATATAGATGAAGCACATGTTTCTGTACGCCCACTCCCCCCCTAGGGCTGCTTTTAGGCTTATTTTGTAATGTTGAAAGGTATTCTGTCCTGTCGAATACAGTAGAGTCTCGCTAATCCGAACTAAAGAAAACCAAGCCTGTTCGGATTAACTCAAAATTCGGATTACCGC
>JAUJYS010004917.1:0-11487 GCA_033995665.1 Melogona broelemanni
GCCTGCGCCGGGAATCGAACCCGGGACCGTCGGCTTCGTAGGATGTTGCCATACCCACTGAGCCATCGGTACGTAGTACGTACAAATTGATTGAGAAAATCGTAATGGCATACCAAGATGAAGTGCACCAAATGACAATTTCACGCTTCTAAAATGAGTTACACGATCGATGCAGTACAAAGTTCATTCGAATAAACTGAACAATGCATATTCTTTTTTTTAAACAAAAAACAACAATTTATCATTAAAGTCTAAACTAATTACAATGATTTGCTACCTAAATCCTTAAAAAAAGAGAAAATAATCAAACAACGAGTCAAATCAGATAAACTGTATTTTCATTCTCATCCATATTCGACATACATTATTTCTACACCAAAAATAGTTAATTGGTGGCCATACATATTTATATATTTACACATACACCGCCGCGGACACACGACGGCACGAAAGAAAAAAAAATAATTTCAAATTGAGAATATAATATATATATCTATACACAACATTACATTTTCGAAGTTTTTCCTAACCACGCGTTACGGGAGGGGGAGTTACGGGATGGACCGGAAAAACCACCACAGAAACTGTTCCAAAAACTATTCGAATGTCTGCCACTGCTTCCGCTGTTCGGGCAGCGTCTGCGATCGATTGTGATGTCCACCATGCTGCTGCTGCGAATCGGTCGGACCCACCACCTTCTGACCCCAGGGGTTCGGCGCCGAAGGCGAGGAGGTATCCTCGTACAACTTAACCCGCTGGCTAACCGACACCCCGGAGGACATGGGCAGCCGAGGATGGCTGTTGGAATGCAGGAACGACGTCTGCGGTGGAAGACCACCGGTATTGGGAAACGACGGCGGTAGGGTGGCGTTCTGTACCGGCTGTCCGCGGTTGGCCACCAATCGGAAGTGATCGATAGCCGGTAGTGGTGGTGAGGAGGACGCCATGCCCGATGGTGACGCCACATCCCTAGCGTGATGGTTATTGTTGATGATGAACGAATTCGGCGAGGTCGGTTTCGGAATAAAATAGTTACGGACGTCGATGTTGTCGGATGGCGCCGGGTAGCCGGGGTCGGGGGAAGCGGCGCGGATGGCCTCGGCCGTCCGGTGTAGGTAGAAGGTGTTGCCGTTCACCGACATGCGGTTGGGGGCGGTGGCTGCACTGAAAGGGTTGTGCTGGTGGTTCTGGAAGTAGGGGGTGGCGGTGTTGACCGGCCGAACTTGATAGTAGACCGGATTGTTAAGGGCGGCGACAGCTGTTACGTGTTGGGCGACGGAGAGGGGGACCGAGCCGACCAGATCGGACGAAGACTGGAGGTGGGTGGTGGTGGTGGCGGGGACGTGTCCACCGCCGCTGCTCCCCGTGTCCAGCAGGGGATCGAACACGATGTCGCTGTCGTCGGAATCGAGACGGATGAGCGGGGTGTCGTCCATCTTGGGTGACGGTTCGGGCTGGTGGCGGGGGAGGTAAGACGAAAAACAGCGTTAGAAATTAAAAATTTGCTTAATCAAAATATTGAAATAATTTGTAGAGAACAAAAACGTTTCGATTCTATGTGCAGTGAATGATGCCGTAATAGAATTGAATTAAATTTAATATTTACATTGTTTATGGTGAACAAAACTCTTCTATTTCGTTCCCATTATATATGTAAACGAGATGCCGCACCTTAGTTGAATTAAATTTAATATGGAAGTATCGAAATAATCAGTCAATCAGTTTTCAATGGCATTACGAACTGGCTCGAGTAGTCAAAGTCAGTTGTTATTATTTTTTATGTTGTGTATTTGACAACAATTTGAAAAAATAAATAAATAATTTTAACTATTTACTGGGAGCAAAAACAAATCGACATTATTTTAATTAAATCTGAATCAGGTTGCCTATAATTTTCTTTTGATTTTAACTATAGACATTTAATTTTCATTTGATTTTAACTGTAAACATTAAATTTTCTTTTGAAATTAACAGTATCGAGTCGGTGTCAAACAAGAAAAAGATTAAAATCAGAACTGCCTTTGTAAAACCAGAGTAGGCGATTTTTGCAATTTGTTTTATGTGCAATTACTATCATGACTCAATGATACAAATCACTTGCAGATGACAAGATTATAGATTTGACTACTAGCAATAGGTAAAGGTGTATCTGCAACAAGAGTGTGTGTGTGCCCCGCGTGGGTGTGCCTACCTTAAGGGTGTGGTGCCTTTTGGTTCGTGGCGGAGGCAGAGGGTGGGAAATGGTGGGGGATTTTACTTCCGTAGGTGATACCGAATTAATTGGTGGACTCAGCTGAGGTTTTAACTAAGAGAAGATACGGATAGGAGAGAACGAGGACACATGTAGTGAGCCGACAAACTATGTGCAATATGATAAGACATATTTCTGAGAAACAGATTGTGTGCTGAAGCGAGTTGGGTGATAGGGAATGAGGTATTAGGCAATTAAGTGTTAAATGTCCCATGGAAATTTTGTAAATTTTGTAATTCTTTTTATCAAATTAAGACAAAAAAGGAAACAAAATGTAAATTGACAGCATAGTTTTTATTTAGAATAACCAAAAGCCAAAAAGACCATGCAACCACCTATTAAAATTTTAAAATTAAATACAACCAATTCAAATCTACTAACAAATCAAACTACAGTATAAACCAAAGCAGTATTGACTAGATAATACTTCCTTTGAAAACCAAAGGTGACACAAAAAAGATTTTTAAACACAGAAATAATAATAAAGCAAAAAAGAACCAACAGAAATTCCAGACTCCCAAGACAAAAAGACACAAGCCGAAGTTAGATCCAAATGTGCACCAACACCCCGACAAACACCATTCCCAAGACAACCCTATTGAAGGGAGGTCCCAACCCCCAACCAAAGGGCCGTTCCCACCACAGGCTTACGGATCGATCCACCGGAGGAGCCAGAACCGTGACCTTGGGCGATGACGCGGGTGGCGAGTCACGCAGGTCGCTTGTGTCGGTGAGCGAGCATTTCCGGAAAATAATGTCCTGCAGGTCGCCCATTAGATCCATGCTGATTCGCCGCATCGATAGGTCGGGGCTGTCCGATCGTTCGTCAGATTCCACAATTGATCGGGATTCGGTGGGCGACACGCCGACTTCCAAAGGTGAATACTGCACGGAGCTGATTTTTTCAGTAAAATACATAAAACGAGATTAGTTTTGTGTACGAATTCCGTACTATTAAATTCAACTGACTCGACATGTTCTAGTTAAAATTTTAAATTTAAATAAATTATAATCAAAATCACACGAGGGGTACAATAACCTTCTGTAGTGATATTCACTAAAGTGATCCGGAATAAAAAAATAAAAAATATATCTAAAAAGGTGAAAAATTAAAAAACGTAGGCAAACTACAAATTGAAAAATTTTGCGTTAAAGTTTTTCTTAAAATATAAACAGAAAAGAGTTGTATTATTTTACATTTTGATTATTAAACGTTTCATCAAACATAGGCTTCCTTTACTTGATTGCACTTTAGTGCTTTACTTTAAACAATAGGCTATTGACATTGTTAGTCAAAACAGGAACTAGTAGACGTGGGGAAAGTTGATGCCCATTAATTTCTACAACGGAGTAATCCATACAATTTTGACTCCTAGTTATTTTTAAAACATAATTTTGCATAAATCAAAAATTAAACAAGTCATTATTAACGAATTTTTAAATAAAAGTTTTAAAATTCACCAAAACGCATTCTCAAATTAAACAAATTAATTTTAAAAAAATTGTTATTTGTCGAGAATGTCATGACTGGAAGCGAATGTGGATTCGACACTCACTGTTCTTTGGCAGTGAACTTGGCGGTTCTCTCCCACTCGACAAAGAACTGCTAGATCCGAGTAGGCGAGGAAAAGCAGCGAAATGGATGGCGGAACAGGTGGCGGCGGAATGAAAGTGGGTTAAGAGACAAGGAGGAGGAGAAGTCGGAACAAGAGTTAAAAATCAAGATAAAAAGATTTTTTTTCAGGTCTATCTTTTCAGATTTTCCTTTACTAAAGGTGAATAAGAGTACCGAGGAACACCGGGCAAATTGAGTAATAGCTGCGAGAATTGAAGGAACCTCTGGGTATCGTGCTCGCACGAAATTGCCACAAAAATCAATCACTTTTAAAAAAGCACAAAGAAAATCTTGATAAAAGCACGATATCCGACAGGTATAGGGATACAATGAATCTGAATCTGCCTGATCGCATGCCTTTGCCAAACATTTTCCTTGAACTTTTACCCTTAAATCCTATACAAAGCGTGCTTCTGCACTTTGTTTTCGATGAAAAAAGTAAATAAAATTTTTGCTGTTACAAATGAACAGGAATTTATAAAGGTGCGTTTAGTTCAATTGACAAGTCACTAGTTTTAAGTTTGTCTCTAATGCAGTCGTTAATAATTAATTTGGCAACCTCGTCACAAGTAGATGGTTAACAGACAGAAGTAACTGGTTAGTAATTGCCCCCAAAAAATGCGACAAAGCGTTTGTAGAGACGAGAGCGGAGTCAGCAGCGCTGGCGAGAGAGGGAGGGCCGGCACACCGGAACAGCGAGGTCACCGGCATTCATGAGGGGAGGCTGGGCCGCTTACGTTTTGGGGACCTCGTAGTGGCCATTGACGGCGGCGGTGACCCTTCTGTGACCGACGACGACATTGTTGTTGTTGATGAGACCGCCGGGGCCATCTTTCTGACGCACGTAACTGATCACAGATTTCTGATGGCTCGAGCTCCGCGAAAGCTGAACGAAATGCGGTTGGCGCTGGTTTGGCTTTGGGTTTTCGACATTTTTAGCACTCAAACACATACACAAATTTCCCGAGACATTGCTTCTAAACAGGTCCATATTTACAAAATGCATGCCGAACATATTCAGAATCACTGCAAAGGTAATTAAAGGACCTCTAAACCATAAAACAAAATATAATATGATATGTTATATCACATTTACCTTCAATTAAAAATTAAATAAGTATCAGGGTTATCCTGCCAAAGCCATTTAAATCATTTATACTGATCTGATCAAAAATACAATTAACTTTTGGTGTTCTCCAAACATAATGGATTATTGCTTAACATATTACTGTGATTTTCCTAGAAATTTATAAGCTCTCTACAGAACGAATTATGGATTAACAGAATGAATTCATTAGGATTTTCATGAGCCATGATTTTTCCAAAAGCAAAAAATAATTAAGTTGCACCCTGTAAGCTAGAAAATCATTTTAAAACTCCTAATGAAAAATAATTCTCGGAAATCATTTGAACACGGCGAAATATTCAGCAACATCACCACCAACTTATTATAAGGTACCTTTGTTCCGTGAACAGTCACCGGTCTGACTAGAGTGGGACTGGCAGGAGCGCTGCGCGGCTGAGGCATTCCCTCCATAGACGAGCTCGGCGAATACTTGAGCTCCTAGTTATAAAATCGGGAACAGTGGAATTCAATGTTACAATTTTTTGTACACGCATTTGTCAATTAACACTCTCACTAAGCATATTCAATGTCAATATTTTGCAGTATTTTTGTTTTTAATTTCAAACTATTTGGTCGGTCAGCCTTAGAGTAGCATGCGCGTAAATGTGGCGCACCTTGGATGGCGTTTCCTGGAACATGGAACGCATCTCCTTGTACGCTTTTTTGCTCCTGTCCTTCATCTACGGCGACAATAAATTAATCGTTCGCATTTAATGAGAGTGAAAAATACAGGACCAATGGGGGAACAGGGGCAATCACTCACATGTTTATAAGCATGTTTAACGGCCGGATTGGCCTTGTTCTTTACCGTCCGCAATAGAGCTCCGCCTTCTTTCTGCAATGACAAAATCATATTTGTAATTAAAAACAAAGCCAAGTATCATCTCTTGATTGTTAATTGAGATGCACAAACGTCAATCGATAACTAATGTCAGTTTAAGGATAGATATTAAGCGGTGAAGAAACAAGAGAAAACCTAGAGCAATATATTCAGCCATGAAATCCACAACACCCGCCTATATTAAAAAGCATCTAACCAATACAAAATCAGTGCGAGCCCAAAGCATCCAAGCAATAGAAACCAATACAATACCAAATCCTTCTACTTACACATTCACAAACGTTTGCTCGTTACACTAAATTGATCGAGACGATCGAGAACTACAAGCATTACAAGAATCATTATACCGTCAAACAACAAGCGAGGACCAGAAAACCACATCTTGCAACCACCAAACCACACAGCTTGATATCACGTATTTGAAAATGCAAACGATTTTAGAGAGATATCGGCCAAAAATGTGCCTGTTTGCCAATGTTAAGCGCAAACCGATAAAAAAGTTAAGAGGTTAAGGATATCAGAAAATTAATTTTTAAAAAAATATTGTATTAATCAGGGAAATAAAATAAAAATATGTATTAGAATCCCACAGAAAGGTTCAATCTCGTGCAGGTAGTAAGAGTGACAAAAAATACAACCATTAGCAAGAAATATTTACCAAACCACAGACATTCAAAGAAGTGAGCATGGCGAGTGCCAGTAAAAGAAAACCCCAAAACCGGAATTCTAAACAAATAGCGTGTGACGACAAAACACGAACGAACAAATCCAAAAAATAAATAATCCAGAAGCGTGATCGCCTAATAAAGCGCGCTTACCCGGAAGTTGCCCATCCACTCCTTGTACTGGGTCTTGAATTTGGCGCCGCCTTTGTCGGCGTAGAAGTTCACCTCCTCTTCGAAGATGTCGGAGAAGCCTTTTCGAGAGTTCAGGATGTCCAGTCGTTCTTCAATAAACTGCGAACCGAATAATGAAAGAAGTAAAAATAAATGAATCATCGAATCATTTTTTTACATTTTTTATGAGCCCTAATAAAAATTAATTTGCACGCCTTCCTTCGGACTGGAAAAAAAGCCATGGGACCTGCACGAGTAAGTTGTCAAGTAATGAGAGAAACAAAAAATGCTAGTTTGCCGAGCAACTTACCTGCTGAAAAATTTGCAGATGTAACATTCGATCCAGGTAGGGCTGCATGTGCGCGGGACGGGTCTGGATGAAGGTCTTGCTGCAGAAGGTGATCTTCTCGCCCTCCTTGAAGCGGAGCGCGTCGCGGTAGCCGCCAATCAGCTGCACCAGGGCGTTGAGGAAGACGCGCGCCACGCCGTCGCCGCGCATGGTGTCCGGATTCTTGAGACGACGACGTAGGGTGGTGGCGATGTCCAACGGCAGGCTCTGCATGTCGTCGAACGGGGATTCCACGCGGTTCTTGTCGGCGTGAAGGATCACTACGTCACCCATTTCGGAACGTCGCGCTCGCTACAATTTTATTGAGGCGAAAATTAATGCATTTAGTTTGAGCAATAAACGAGGAATTGTATGGTTTATTTGAGTACTGAAAACTATAAATGACTCATGAATAAAAAATCATAAAAATGTAAAGAAGATATTCCATAAACTTACCGCGAAAACGGGCAGTGGAACGCCGATTAAAAACGGCATCGGTGCGCTGCACAAAAGAGCAAAATAAATTTATTAAAATCTTAAAACACCACCACATATTAAATAACGTAAAATTCGAGTTTCTACCAACAAAACAAAAATAAAACATTTCGTTTGAAACACAAAATGCTTGATGTGAACACTAAAAACATAATGTGCTTCAATAAAAAAAAATAAAGTAATAAAAAGCTAACACCAAATGGCTAAATTTGGCATTGCATCAAAGTTTTCCATACCAAAATAAAGCCGGTTTACCGCTATTTCCTACAGTATTTACTTATACTTAACCAAACATCATTTAAAATAAATACACTTAACCAAACATCATTTGAAAGCATCGCTTAAGTCATAAACAATATTTAAAATAGCTTCCGGTACTGTAAATCAAAGTGAGTGAAGAAAATTACCTTAAATAATCGATTAGTTGGATGGGAAGCACTGGAATGAATATATGTTGCCTGCAAAAAAAAACGACAAAAGCGGGTTGCAGCATTCGATTAACATCAGCAGCGAAACGGAAGACTTCAGTCCAGAACGAAGCAGAGAGAATTTGGGAAGCTCACCAATGCATGGGATAGAGTAGGGCACTGGCTGCCTGGATGCAAGCGCTCAATCGACTGAGCCTGCTGGACGTAATCAACACCCGTCTTTCGTTAAGCATGCTTCAGAAACAAAGAGAGGAAAACAATAGTCAAACCAAAATGCAATCGAATTAAAATTAAATGCGAAATTAAAAAAGCAATTAATATTAAATGCTATATTAACACACACTGCAGCAATAATTTTTTGTAACAATTTCGTTCAATTTTTGAACAACTTTTTGATACAACCTTAAAGGCTTTGGATAGCGCAATGTTTTGGAAAATAGGATTTGTATGCGGTAAAATTGTTGACAAGCCAACAAAAGCTGTTGGAATATTATAAAGTAACATACAGAAATAGCTTAAATTTTTTTTATAATTCGTGAAAACAAGTGTAATAAAAAAATACATCCACACTTGACAGTTTAAATAGAAACCGAACTGATGATACTAAAAATAGTTTAAGATGATAGAATGTAGATGACGCTACAGTTCCAACAAAAATACCGCTCAAAAGTCAAACTCACCTCGCGAATATTATAATCATATTAGTTACATCAACCGCACTGTAATACTCGAACAGATTCCTCTGGAAAAATAATATAATTGTAAGGCAAGGACAAAAAATATCTTAATTTTTTTAACTTAAAGTTGTTTACGCAGTTCGTAATTTGGTTCTCACGTTTTCTGGAAGACTTGGCAACTTGAGGTGGTCGGGGCAGTTGACTTCGAAAGTCTTGGTCCCCAAGTCGTAGGCAACTCGGAGCCTAGATCCTGGCGGGGGAATCTTGGATTTGTACACGGCCTCGAGAAAACCCTCCAGTTCGGACTCGGCCCGGTGGTGGGTGATCTCGGCGATTCGATCCAGAAGCTTGTAGAAAGTCTCATGCCATGGAATTAAACTGCAAAAAAGAGGATTTAAAGTGCGAGAACCATTAGCATTTCGAATTCGAACAAAGTGCCGCTTACTTGAATGTGAAACGTATAAGATGAATTCGCAACTACATTTGAACGAGTGAAATTAATTTCAGAAAAAATATCCCGTTCCAGTTACCATTTTTAAACTTATTCTTACCTTAAAATACAGATGCAGGTGAGGCCGTTCGGTGCGTGTCGACAGAAACCGAACGTCCATTTTCCATCGATGTTTGTCAAGACGTAGGAGAAGTGCTGAACCGTGCTGCTGCTTTGCGACGTGAAAACAAAAAAACGAGATCTTGAAAGAGGGGCACGTCAATAACGATTTCAAAGTTTGAGTACATAAAATTTTAATTTTTGAAGGTCACACACAATCCTCAATTGTCATTTATTGATTTATGACATTAATCAAATTTTTATATCCCTCCAAACTGTAGCAAAACTAATATAGAAATATCAAATGAGCCTACTAAGCTTCTTTAATAACATGATAATCGTAACTAAAAAAAACAAAACAATTACGCTATAAATGCTACCGTAATAAAAAACGGCATAGAACGACTATGTGAACTGTAAGATAAAAATAAGCACAGTGGGACAAATGCGCCATGTTTATGCGCGGGCGTAGGAGAAAAAATAAAACGATTCGATGCACGTCGAGACAACAATGCCGTTTCCACACTCAATTGCCAATTGGGTTTGCACAACAACGCTAACATTGAAATGCGATGGGCAGTGTGTGTGTGTGGTCAAAGAAGCGGTGAATTTTGAGAATATGGACCATGGTCAAACTGGATTAACATGTCCGGCGTGTGGGACTCGTCGACAATCGTCGGTGACCGCGTGACATAATTTGTAAAACACGGTGAATGGCGTGGCTCGCATGTTTGTTTATTCGAAAAAGACGGTTGCGCCGTCTACAGTGAACAACCAATGAGCAAACAGCATCTTGAAATTGGTAAATAGTAAATAAACTTATATTTTAAGAAAATGTTTAATCATGCTTCATTCTTAATCAGACATCTAAATAAACGAAAGTTTATTTGTTATTTGGTAGTTGAAAGTGGAAAAATATTGCTCAAGTTATTTATTACTTTTGTTATAAAAAAAAACACATTTTTGATAAAATAGATCAAAGCCACATTTTAATTAATACGAAATTAAGAAAGAATAAATATAACACAAAAAGAACTTCACAAAGGTCAAAAGGATTTTTTTTTTTAATTTGTAGTTCTCATGCTGCGAATCATCACGCTGCAAATATGGGCTAAATTCCCAGTCTTGTATTGAAAATACAGGGTAGATCTAGCCAAGTCAAGCTTACACTAGCCCTCCAATGAGCTAAATACGAATTTTGTTTACTACAGAGTAATTAAGCAACTAAGTATTTACCAACCTTTCAACATCGCAAGGATATGCAAATCGTCCAACCGATTGCAAAATTTCCTAAAAAAATGTTAATCATCATTAGATATCGGCAAGGTCATTTGATTTCATTATTCGGGGGGGGGGGGGGAAGATAACGTCTGTAGTTCGACTATTGACCATTGTACCAATTACGTTTAAGCTGCAGACCATTACAAACAATACATTTAAGCTGCAGACCATTACAAACAATACGTCTTAGCAAATTCGACTGTATATTTTGTTTACTTGTATAATTTAATATTACACACCAACACTTCAATTAATGCAAAATCGATTTCAATAAATATTGGTGACTAAGGAAATAATTCTTTTGAAAGAGTTTGCCTCCACGAGTAACGTTATCTACTATTAGCAATTGGTCTCGACGAAATTTAAATGAATTGACCTTCAACGTCGTCATCTTTTGGAGTAGAAATTTACCTTATTGTTGAAATTACTCGGGTACTGCTGAAGAACCCAAGGTTCTGCGTACGAAGGGCGAAAAAGAAAGAAAAAAAGGTTCAGCGGTCATTACTTGCAGAAGAATGGAGCCGGGAAATTGCTGTCTGATAACAATTTAGCACGCCACCTCCCCTTTCGCCCATATTTTTGCGGCTTACCCTTCACGGTCTCTGTCGGTGCTACGACTTCCAGGAAGCACTCGAAGAGCCGCTCTGGATTTTCTCTGAAAACGGGGAAGAAAAGATTCCCGAGAATTAATTTTTAAATGGTTCTCAAGAATAAATGGTCATAAGAATTCATTAAACGATAAAATTAGGAGAATAAAATAAACTGAGAAAGAGCGGTGAATAGCAGCATATTCATATACTTCTAAATAATAAGTTGCGAATTTACAATTAAACAACAGCACTGCAAATTGAATCGCTTCTTATTAAATAAGAAATTTGATAATGTTTTTCGTAGTACCTATGTTCGTTTTTATCAATAGATCAAATGCTTTGGCTACGATTTTTCCCACTGTCGTGTGAACGAAGTCCAATTTTTTTTTAAGTCACCGTAGTGCCTAGTGCACTACAGGAATACTGCACCCTCGTGTCTCTATGGAGATATGTGAGGGGCAGGGAAGGG
>JAUJYS010004918.1:0-11487 GCA_033995665.1 Melogona broelemanni
TCTTCGCTACGCTCGCTCGCTTTGCTTCGCTCTCTGTCCGCTCAGTTTGTGTTGTGAAAGTGAACATTAGCCGAAAATAGATTTCTGGTGTTTTTCGCTATTATTTATGATACATACAGTAACCTATAATATTGTTTTGTTCGCCATCGTCTCACAAGTTTTATTTCAATACGTTTCAATATTACTCACTATTTTATAACGCCCACAAATTATATTTTAATATTTGTAAACAGTTTCACGAAATCTGGGCTGGGGATATAAATTGACTGTTCAAATGTCAGCTGGTCAATGGCAGACATTATTGTTTCGTTCGCCATCGCCTCAAAAGTTCTATTTTAATATGCTATAATATTACTTACTATTTTAAAACGTCGAAGTTCTATTGTAATATTTGTAAACAGTTTAGCGAAATCTGGACCAAGGGTATAAATTCGACTGTCCAAATGTCAGCTGGTGGTGAAATAAAGGCAAGGGTACCTTTTTTTAGCGTTTTTGTATTTTCAAACTGATTTGTTCCTCACCTGTAGATTTGGAGGTCGCGGTCGAGGAAGGGGAGGCGACCGAGGTCGGGGTGGTGACCGAGGCCGTGGCGGACCCATGCGAGGCGGCGGTGGACCCATGGGCGGCGGACCGATGATGGGCGGTGGTGGTCAGATGGGTGGAGGCCCGATGGGCGGTGGACCCATGATGGGAGGCGGCGGCGGCCCACGGGGCGGACCTGGAGACATGTCGTGAGTAGCACATCAAACTGACTTGCCCGGCACATGTCGCTATGAAATAATGTTCAGCCTTTAACTATTTTTGAGATTTCAGCTCGTTTAATTTAATTGGTTTAAAAAATATCTGTCTCGTAGGCGTCATTCTTCAGATTTATTTCATGATCTTTTGATTCATGGTGACAATTTGGTTGAATCTTTACTTGTTGAGAGCAAAAGTTTACTTTGTATCATATATTTATGTATAAATTAAATGAATAACTGTTATAAAACAAAGACTATCAGTTTCAATTCTCAACAAACTCTAGAAAGGTACAAAAAGTAAATATGAGAACATTTCTTAGGACACATGACATTCGGTTTCTAATTGTAAAATGTGCTAATCGTGTGTTTTCGCTGTCCAGATTTGGCGGACGTGGCCGAGGCAGGGGAAACGATCGCGGCCGTGGCGGCGGTGATCGTGGAGGTCGCGGCGGGCCCAGCGATCGGCGGGGCGACGGCCGGGGAATGCGTCGGGGAGGACCCGGTGGCCCGGGACCTATGTCTCATATGGGCATGCAGCGAGGCGGCGGTAAGATAGAAAACATTCATTCGTTTTCGCGAAGCGTATTTTTTTTATTATCCTTTATTTTTGGGTAGAATCGCAGATTGGTACGCCGCACGCTAGTGTCGAAAAATATCCAAACTACTCCTATAAGAAAAAAAGACGCCTAACTAATCGTTCAAAGGAAAAAAAAGTAACCATGCTTGCCAATAAATTGTTCAATGATCAAATACTTATTTATTACTCGTAATTCTGATTTCGTGTTAGTTAAGGTGGTCCCGGGTTCAATTCCCGGCGCAGTCTCTCGTTTATTAGATTCTAGAGTACCGTAAGGTAAAGGTGAAAATCGAACCTTGACATAATGCCTAAGCAACACGAAGGGTACAGAATCTCCTGCAGTGATAGATATTCCCCACTAAAAAATTATGAAGTAATATTATCAAATAAATAAAGTAATTATATATTGCCAAAAGTGTTGTTGTTAACCTTCGGTTGCACCCTCGCATATCGCCAAAGCGACATGAGGGTGCAACAAATTCGTGCCAGGCGATTGATTCCTTTTCTTATGAAGATATATTAATGTAAATTTACGGATGTCACTAAAAAAATATAAAAACAAAATAAAATATGATAATTTCACAAACAAAATAGTAAAAAAGCCAAGTGCAATTGTGCGAATATCAATAGTGATTAGAAATAATGGCTGATGTCCAGATGATGGACAAAAAGTGAGCGACATGGAGCGAGCGGTTAGGTTAGGTTAGGCATCGCTCCCCTGTCGCTCACTTTTTGTCCGTCATCTGGACATCAACCGAAATAATGATAAAAATGTCGTTTGGTGAAAGATTTTGCTATAAAATGTATTGTTGTCCCTTTGTAGGAATGATGGGCGGTGGCGGTGACATGGGCGACATGCCCCGCGGCGGCGGCATGGACCGCGGTAACGGCGGACCCTGGGAGAACCGCGGCGACTCTGGCCGAGGCAGGGGTCACGGCGGGCCCCCTATGCGCGGCATGGGTGGCGACCGTGGCGGCATGGGCGGAGAGCGCGGCCCCATGGGAGGTGATCGAGGCGGCATGGGCGGAGAGCGCGGAGGAATGGGCGGCGAACGCGGCGGTATGGGAGGCGAACGCGGCGGTATGGGAGGCGAACGCGGCGGTATGGGAGGCGAACGCGGCGGCATGGGTGGCATCCGACGTGGCGGACCGATGGCGCACACCAACGCGGGCCAGCCTCCGCTCAAGCGGGGTCGCTGGGAGGATAACACCACGCCGCCATCCAATGGCTACAACATGGGAGGAAGGTGCGTTTTTCGACCTAGTGGCACTATCCATTCATAATTTGTTTGCCGTTTTGTAATTATGTTAGGCTAAGTTACACGACCAAGACATGAGCGACCTGAAAATACGGTAACGAGTGGGACGCGTAGCGAAAGTCAGTCTATGTCGTTAGGTAAGTCAGTTTCATTGGTAAACTTGTACTTTACCGGCGCGCGATTCGTTAATGAAACTACCGAACCTAACTTAACATACAGGCTTGTACTTTACCGGCGCGCGATTCGTTAATGAAACTACCGAACCTAACTTAACATCATTATGCACCCCACTCGTTACCGTATTTTCTGGTCGCTCATGTCATGGTCGTGTAACCTTGCCTTATGTTAGTATATTGACCGGCTGTCGGTTGCGGGGCTGGACTGGCGATTTGTGGTGGATACATTTTATTTGATATCTCGGTTACGTTGATATTTTAACGATATTAATTGTAATTTATAACGGCTCAGGGTTATCTGTCAACTGTTACCAATGTATTTCGTGTCGAAGACCCTGGGGATTTTGTTTTTTGCAAGTTGCTATTTGCCGGGCCCAAGTAGTGATCTTAAACCCGTACCTGAAATTGTACAGATAGTATGGGTCTTACAACTATTTCGTTAGACGACGGGCGTGCTAATCTCTCGCCCGAAAATTCGGTCTCTTGTCGGGAATTGAATTTGCGTCACGGATACAGTAGTCCAGCGCGCTTACTACTGCACCAGTTATGAGCTATATTTTGCACTGGCTAATTCCATTGACGTCTCCTTGCTTTCCGTGAGAAACGATCTTAAGATGAGAGTGAAAGTAAGATATCTTGGTGTGGTTTTTAGCTTGTAGACATCCTCTTGACTTTGTCATGACTTTTTTTTCTTCTTTATTAGTAATCTCAGTGAGATTAAACGCCAAATATCTTGTGAATAAAAAGCTTGTTGACTCTTCATTTTTATCATGATCTTTTTTTTATTTGTAGACAACCCGAAGAACAGCGTCGTCCCTATGGTGGTGGTGGCGGCCAAATGGGCGGTGGAAACATGGGAGGCGGCGGCGGTGGTAATGCCGGCATGGGCGGCGGTCACGGAAACATGGGAGGTGGCGGCGGTGGCCAAGCCGGTATGGGAGGTGGTCACGGAGGTATGGGAGGTGGCGGCGGCGGTAACGGCTACCATCACGACGGTGGCTACGGCATGGCTCAGCGTGGCGGTGCTGGAGGCGGCGGCGGCGGTGGCGGCATGGATGACCGTAGCGGCGGCGGTGTTGGTGGTGGTTACGGCGGTGCCGTGCAGGCACGCAACGGCGGGGGAGCCGGAAACTACAATAACTCCTACCGTGGCGGGTACGTTTGACGTTGATTGAGTGGTCAATCAAAATTGTGTTTCATTAGTGACTCAAAAAAAAATTGTAAATTTTGTAAAAATGTGTAAAATTAATTGTGTATCGGGCCAGAGTTTTGATTTTTGCGTTTTTTCGGCTCGGTTCACAGGCTGAGGAATTATAGCCGATCGAATAACTGTTACTGCCATATTTTATGGGGCTGATGTGTATGATAGGTATTCCGGCGTTCCTGGTGCAAAAAAATGCAAATGAACGTATCTAGAGCAAAAGTTATGAAATTCAGTGAAGGAATTTTTAAATTTGGTAATATCTACAAACTTATTTGTTTGGAACTTTTGCACCAAAATTGAATGATGTGAAAAATTATTGGTAAGATTAATTTAATACGTCAATAATTTGCCATTAAGTATTAAATTAAACTTATCGAAAAAACATTGCACTGTCATGTACCACGATAGAGGATGTCTTCTATAAAGGACGTCTTTGAATTTTAAAAATAAGTAGCAGAGACTGTTTTTGACATTATCGGACAAAAGAAGAACTTAAAAAAAGAGTTAAAAAACTTTAAGAAGAGTTTAAAAAACTAGTAATATTAAAGTTTTTTAAATATTATCCATGTCAATTCAATTTTAACATTTATTGTGAACTACAAAATTGTAAAAAAAATTATCAACCAAAGCTCATCACTTTTGCATTTCGTTCGACGATGTCCCGTATAATGTTCTTTCCTCGTTCATTGTACAATACCTCGAAAATTTCGTCAAGTACGTTTGCCTCTGTCTTATTCGAATGTTTTTGTATCGGTGGTTCATTGTACTTTTCTTCGTCTACGCAGCGCCGGTGCTGGCGGCAACGTGACTGGCGGCGGTAATCGGTACCCGTCCGACAACTACGGCAATTCCGGCGGCCAAGATTACGGCAGCGGTGCCAGCGTCGGAGGTGGTGGCGGCGGCGGCTCCTACGGTAGCATCGACCGAAGTGGTGGCGGCGGTGGGTACTCCGCACCAATCTCCCACAACAACTACGGCGGTGCCCCCAGCAAACCGGCCTACGAAGCTCCGCCGAGTCGGGATCTCAGTGCAGGTGGTGGTTACATGGCTGGTGGTGGCGGCGGCGGTGCCCTGGGTGGTGCGACGGGCTACGGCGGCGGAGCCACTTCCTACGATGACCGGGGCGGTTATGGCAGCACCGGCAACCAGTACGGCGGAAGCTATGGTGAGTGACAGTGTTTTTTTTCTTTTGGAAAGGCGGGCCATTCAGCGTGATTGGGAGCTTGGCAGATGATCCTATGCTAGTACTAGTCTAGTTTAATTTGGACAAAGGTGTTATGATCCGTCGAGTCGTTTCCGATTCCTGGTGACGCCATGGACTCGTAAACGACTCGACGGATCAAAGTAGGCGTTTAAAATTATCGGTCTTGCCTAAATTTTACAGATTGTTTGTTTTTGAAGTTTCTTTTGTCAATTTTTTATGTGGATAAATAGTAATATATTTTTTGGAATTTTTTGTTGAAATTTGTATTTTGCAAGTGGCAACATTTTGGCATTTATGTAATTCTGTGAAAAAATGCGGTGATAGTGTACACATCATCCAGTGAACTGGAATGTGAAAATTTATTTCAGTCAGTGAATTGGAAAGTAACAGTAGAACTGGAAATTTAATAAATGAGGCTACCGAATGCAATTTCCCATTGTTTGCCAGAAAGTATGTTCAACGAAATTACGCAAATTTGTCCTTTTCCATGATAACGTTTGAATTTTAATAGGAGACTGCATTTTTGTGCTCATCCGTTCGCCGGTCATAAATTGTGTTTTGTGGGCGACTGTCAGATAGGCAATTTCGCAACGCAGTCAAAATACTTCTAAACGTGGCGTAGATGAATTTGACTACTTGTCAAAGTGATAAGTTGCGAATAAATCGTTTCAGATAAGATGAAAAAAAAAACAGAAATCGACACGAAGTCAGGTCACCCGTTACAGACCTACTGGCCGTCTGGAAATCCTGAGTTATTTATTTCTACTCAAAATTTTGTGTGGGAGCCAGGTTAGTGGGGGAGGGGGCGGGATGGTATATGAGCTCGTCTCGTACGCTGAACCGGTTTCTAGAAGACGGACACTAGCCGAAGAGGTGCATGACTGCAGGATCTCTTCGGCAAAATCGATTTTCGCATCGAAGATTGCCGCATCGCTGCTCGAAAGAATGTGGAGTGTCGAAGATGAGAGATGTGAGAATGTCGACCCCGCTATTCCTTAGCTTATTTACCTGTGTGCCTCATCTGGTCCAGGTGTATCGGGGGCAGGGAGGGACTCCAGGTTTATTCCCAGCTGGGAGAGACGTCACTAATGACGAGCTTTTCAATTGAATGCGCAGACTGTTGCAGTTGACAGTTTTGCTAATAATCTGAAATCCTAAATCAACTTTGATCAATCTCAAATATATCTGTTTTTGCTGGTGATCCGGAATTTTTATTTTATTAGGGAACAGTCGGCCTAAAATACGAATTAAAAATAAGTTGGTTTTGTAACTGAAATGCTTTTGTAGCTATTTTTATTGTTTTGATTAGGGGTAGTGTTCGGTTTCACGACGAGGACGAAACAATTAGTTATTTTTTCCTCGTTTGAATCTATTCTGTTATAAAATTAGTCTGCCTAAGGATTTGACTCGTCGTAGTCCAGTCGCGACTCGGCGTGCTTTTGCACCTTTTTTTTTGCGGTGCGGTGGTCCTGAGTTCGATTTTCGGTGCGGGCTTTCCATATTCGATCGTGATGAACTGTTGAAAATGTGCATCTCATAGTGTCACACCGATATTCAACACAGAGGGGAACGTAATCTACTGTAGTGTGCTACAGCAGTGATTGAAACTAAAGACAGATTAAAAAAAAAGTCCATTCCATAATTTCTTTCCTGTTAATCAATTTCGACTGAGGTCGCTCCCTTTCGCCACGTCAATTATCCACTTGCCAATCCGTGTCCACGCACGTTGCACCTGTTTCCGACAGAACGTGTCACGCTCGTAGTGATCTGCCCAACCGGTTGAATTGCTCGGCGACCCTGGCCCGATCGTTTTAATGGCACAGTCGCTCACAACGTGAACGACTTGTCCCAGAAATTGTTTAGCGTCGTCGACGAGCAGCGTACGTAGCTCAACCACCCCCGATGCGTGCGTCTGACGCTGAGCAAGCGCTACACCTCCCACTAAGGCAGTCGGGGTCTTGTTGCCGTGTCATGCGCTCACAATTTAGATCTCACCGGACTCCGCGCGGCATGGGTCCCGCCATTCACGGCACAGATCTGCTTCCCAATTAATCTCGTCAAACTTTCACCGGGCTAGTTTGGTCATCGAGAAGAGTCGACGACGACTAATTGACTGATTGAGGGATGGGCGCGTTGGGCCTGCGTGTAAAGCGCGGTGGGGGTGCGTGGCGGGTTAACCCCATTTTCGGCCAGGCGCCTGGCTAAAACGAGAGTGTCGTTGTTTTGTGGGGGGAGCTCGGCGTGCTCATTCAGCCGTCAGTTCGTTTAGTGTTCAGTCATGTAACGAGAGACGCCTTAATTTTTTTTTTGGTTGGTCCGCACAATGCGCACTCGTAATAGGTGGAGAAGGGCTCTGTAGGGGGTGGGGGAGGGTGTCGACCTAATTAACGGGGGAGGTAAACGTGTTTACCTTTTATTTTATCAGCTGCTTGCTGGCTAGGTGCTGCCAGATTTAATGCGATTTTGGTGTTTGTGGGGCCGGCCTTTTTTGGTACTCTGCGACCACTGGACATTCTAAAATTATTGTCTTGATTCAAATAATATTGTCTCATTCTTGCCTTGAAATAATTTATGGTCAGTACGACCATAAATTATTTCCAGAAATACACCGTCATTTGTTAATATTAACGAAAAAATATTGGCACTTTACGTCACCTAGACAAATATTTATTTTAAAATTTATTGTTACCTCCGGTGGCGTTGCTTTTGTTTGCATTTGCCACTGGTAGGGAGAATTCGTATTTAATATAATTTCTCAACTGTTTTTATATTTCTTGTTCTCCTTTCGCTGGACAAGACAAATCCGAAATTGTCTGACGAATTAATTGAAAGCGGTGACGTTTATGGACGAAATTTCCCATACGATTTAATGATACGACCTATCAAAAAACTATTGTACGTTTCACTCATGTGTAGACCATTGCTGTGATGCACTGCTAGAGGGAGAGCAAAAGCTGCACAGGGCTGAGAAATATAGGTTGGAGATTATTTAAATGCCTGGCCCTGCCCTGCCACATTCCACCATCTGCAGCGTGTATCTCCAGTGAACGTTTGGGTGTGATTCGATTCAATCAATAGCCGTACGGCCATAGGCATGCTGGTGGCCGCCAATCGATCTAGAAATCTAAATCCATTAAATGTTAGTGTTGTCACGATGATACGTCGCATTGGTTGCTGCTGCTCCGGTTTGTCCGTCAGCGTATAAGCCGGGCTGTCGGGACGTTTGTCAGTCACCTGAAACAATGGAGCTCGTTTGACGCCGTGACTCTGCTATTTTTATGAGAGTCTCGCTCACATACAACCCGCGTCTTAATGATACGGAATTCGCTGTCACTTTTGAGTAGGCGGTTTTTGTTTCTGCCAGAGTCACTGGGCAGCATTTCAATAAAATGTAGGTGGTTGTTTTTTTCTTTTCTCTCAGAGGGCAATTTCTATTTCAGCTGCCATTCCCCTTCCCTTCCGTGCCCCTCGCACATCTCCATAGAGACATGAGGGGGCAGTCCTGTAGTGCACTAGGCACTACGGTGATTAAAATAAAAAAATATTCTTTGTGATCTTGTGAATTTATTGAAACAGATTTAGCCACTTCATTTGATTTTAGAGTTTTTTTTTCGCTCTAGGTCTTAGTCTTTAATTAGTGCAGCGTATTCTACGTTTCGTAATTTCGGGTAATTTTTTTTCTCAGGTAGCTATTTTTTAACAAATAAATCTATGCGAAGGTGTAGTTCAGTAATTCTATCGTTTTTGAGGTACAGTTTGCAGGCATCCACTGCGGTATCTTTAAAAGAGGCGGGCGGCACTGGTCGGTCAACTAGTTGCTCGATTACCGGTTCAAGTCAGATACGCCTCGGACAGCTAAACTTGACCACGAAAAGAAATTTCCCACTGACACCCGTCCAGCACGGTGATTAAGTCAATCGCGCCCAACTTTCCCCCGGCGTGGCTTAACCGTTCTTGCTCGCCGCCCGTTTCGCCCAGGAATCCACCTTGTCCGGAGCGAGAGAGCACGCGTGGTCCTGCTAGCGTGCGTGTGTGACTGCGCCGCGCGCATTTCAAGACTTGTTGGCGATGGGTGATGGTAACTATCGATAGTTACGGCAGCAAACCGTAGCGTTTTCTCACAAATGAAGAGGTTGACATTCCGAAAAACACGTATTTCGCGACGCTCAGTTTGTTAATAAAAAAATTGAGCCATGCAAATAACATATTCTTTTGAACGCTAAATTATGCAACAATAAAATGAAAATCCAATTTATAATCTAAAATAGTAAATTCAATGCTGCGTTTAAATAAAATGTCCAATTTTCTAAAATTAGAAAGTTTTAAAAAATATACTGCTATAGAGGAGACATTTAGTACGGGTAGTCGTTCTATCAATAATGTATCTAAACTATCGCGCGTCCCTTCGAGACGGTCAACGGCTGCCTGTTTGTCTCCCGCCTTCGGCTCTCCTTGGAAGGCAAGACTGCGTGGTTGCGAACGATGCTGCCGGGGAATCTCTCTTGTTACTGAATCTCGCTGCTGATTTGTTGTCTTGGGCGCAGGTGCAAATCTTGGGGTGGGAAGAAACAGGTTGTCCCGGTTCGCCCTGTGCCCGCTATCTCCGTAGCCCCGCATCCAGGCGCCGGTGGGTGGTGCGGGCTTGCCTGGGCGCAGGCAGGGGTGGGGTGGATGAGTGACGTGGGGCGGGCACCCCCGAACATGATAGATGGGTGCACGAGCTCACGTGACACGTGATGGACGGATTCGTTCCTCGTCTTGATTAATGCTGCCCACAGTCATTTGTTTCGCGGCGGAACTTATTTCGCCGTCCTCTCCCTCCCCCTGGCTTGTCAGTGGGTTTGTGCTGCTGCCGGCGGTGGCCTCGGCCAAAGCCACCTAAAGTATGCTGTAGGTGGCTTTGCCTTGGCTTGGTGTTGTCGCTCGGCTGGTCCCGGGTGCGGTGGTGGCGATGGTAGCCGGTGCTCGAACTCTGCTTTGGTTGCACTTTTTGGCACGCGGGGTTCGCTCCACGGTGTCACTGGATTGGAATTAGTGGTGCACTTTCTCTTTAATGGAAACGTTTAATTGACTTGAGTAAAATAATTTGTGGATTTGATGAACTAGATGGACGAGGCATTTGCTCATTTTAAGATTCCATTATAATGCTCAGTGTATTTTTTCGAATATTTTTGCTTATACAGCACCGATTTTTGTCAGCTTTTAGCTGAATCAATGATTCCAATCAGGAATGAATTTTTTTTCAAAAAAATTTATTTTTATTTTTTAAATAATTTGTGGATGTTACTAACTACAGTAGATGATACAATATTAAATAGGAGCCGTTTTATGAACAATTAAGAGGAAGGTTGAGACCTAGACCATTAGGAATCAGAGACGGCAACATTAAATCATTAGGATGAACTGCTAGGTGACGAGAAACGAAATTAGCAGAAAAAACAACGAGATAATCTTAGAATACAATTTACTGGATGTTGGGTGAAATTGTACATGAATTGTTACATATATAATCGAACATACTTGTGGAAATACATACTGATATACATGTTAACAGCTGATGACGACGCGACCCGCAACGTCGTCAGCTGTTTCAATGTTCTCTGTCTGTCTCAACCTTCCTCTTAATTATCTCCATAGACACGAGGGTGCAGTAGTCCTGTGGTGCACTAGGCGCTACGGTGACTTTAAAAAAATAAATAAAATGGTCGATTACCTGCGAGTCTCGTTTCTTCTTGTACTCTGCGAAGGCAGAAAGGCCTTCTTCGCCGAAAACATTTTCGTACACCTGTCAGAAATATGCCAACTTGTACACTAGAAAACAAGTAGACAAGAAATTTTATTTTACGTGGATTTACGTATTGATTGTAATATGGGAGGTTAGAGACGGCAACGAAATAAATCCCTGATCATAATTGACCACATAGTCGACGTTCAGGAGGAGCCTTCAAAAGACTAGTATAAAAATAAACCAGATGCATTGACCAATTTTGCCCCAGCACGTTGCCACACATAAATTTTACTAGGCAAATCAGGAGTGGCGTCGTATTAGAACGCAAATTCAAATGTCGTTCCACAACGAATATGGAAACTCCCGAAATACTAGTCTAACATATTTCATTGATCTTTGGCTTGATACTAAGATTTTTATGGTTTCATCACACTCGTGTGATTATAGGACAACAGGCCCGAAGCCTAAATCAATGTGGCAAATTCTAAACAAACTCAAATAGATGGAATATCGTATCGTATATATAGCCAAATTGCAGAACCATTTAGTTTACCTCTACATATTTTACAAATTTCTTGAAAATGCCAATTAGTTACCTT
>JAUJYS010004919.1:0-11486 GCA_033995665.1 Melogona broelemanni
CCTGCGCCGGGAATCGAACCCGGGACCGTTGGTTTCGTAGCATGTCCCCATACCCACTGAGCCATCGGTTCGTACACGTTTTGCCAAGTCATTTTCGGCAAGTGACCACGGCGGCCATTAATTGAAACGACAACGTCATCTACTGTAGAAAATTGGGTTTGATTACTTCATCAAATTTATTTGCAAGTCTTTGGTTTCATACATTTGTTAGTATTGTACGTTACAGGTATATTTTCTAATATATAGTTAATTTTCAAATTTTCAAGATTTAAACAAGTAGATTGGGCTTTTAACGAAAATTAGGAGAATACACAAATTTAACACATTTTGATTGAAATTGGAAGTTACAGAGAATATCAGACGGTATTCGTTTATATATTGAAACGAATGAGATTACATTTTTATGGCGATGTGCATTATTTATATACTATTATATCGCCTTAGAAATTATGTCGACAGTCTTTCTAAAAAATCCCTGGCTATAAAATGGCTCGAATTACATACGTGCACATTTATATTCCTTTGTGACCCACAAAACGTTATGAGGTAAAAGATTGTTTCATTCTGTTTTAACTGTCAAATCTTCAAAAATCAGGTGTGAAAGTTTGCTAGCTTTGAAAGTTAGCTTTAAAAGGCAGCCAGCTCCGAAAGACATCCAAGTCTGAAAATCATCCAGCTCTGAAAGTCGTCCAGCTCTGAAAGACATCCAGCCCCGAGAGACAGTCAGTTTTGAAAGCAAAATCGCTAACTTTTCAAAATCGTTAACTCAACTGCTGAATTAGTTTTTATTATTACCCGATCATTTTTAGAATATAACACGATGAAGCCGAAGGATTCTTATTGTTTAAAATCGACGTCGGCAGACCACCACTGGACGACGCATCATCATCGGTCGAGGACCGAGCACCATCACCGGGCGGGGACGACACATGGCCATTCCGACAGCCATCCCTGCCACCCCAGCACCCATATAGGCACCCTGCAATTTATGTGTATAGGACGACAAATTGGTTAAAAAATGGTACAAGGAAACCCCCACATCATGCATGTTGCTCATATGTCCAATAAGTCTTAAAATTCCAGTCGTATGCCAGAGGTTTTTACCTCACTCATGTGCATATATCGTTGTACTTGTAGTGGAACAGTCTTGCTCAAATATATTTTGGTATTTTCGTTTACATCTTGATATATTTACTAAGTTCGGATCAGTCTTGTTTAGAATCATCAATCACCAAATGCGAACATGTACATGTACAATACACAATGGAAATTGGGCCGAATGTACATTTACAAAAGGTGAATGATCGAGTCACAACTAGTTGCTAGTCTACGTCAAAAAATATAATAACAACTTTCTAGTGTGATTGGATCTGTGTAAATCAGGAGACAATGGACATAAACAGTGTCAACAATATTTATTTGTCGTGAAATAGATATACAACGTCGGACACGTGGGATAAAATAGCGTACATGCAATTTATTGTTGGAAATTTGCTGTACTATAGACACGTATTTAGTTCTTTCTCACAAGGACATTTGAAACTAATTATTTTATTATTATTTATTTTTGTCTAACATCGGGCTTTCGCGCATTCAAGCTGCGTTATTATTGCATTTTATTAACATTTTACTTCGCATTACATTTTCAGGCAAAATGAATAATGCATTTTAGTTCCTTTTCTGTGCCAAGTGTCGAAAACCCCGTATACAGTGTCTTGTGCTGGAAGGCGCGATCTACAGTTTTAACTGTATAAACATTTTAAACTCGATTTAAAATCGACGCCTTGGAACGATAACCACTGGCCGGCGGTTATGGTGCACGGCCCCTTCAATCACGGCCCCCACGGCCATTCCAGCTACGGCGGCGCCCGCCACTTTAGCGGCCTAAAATTGCAAAAAAAAAAGTTAAGAAAAGAAATTAACTTTAATTTTCCTTAGTCAAAAATTTAAAATCTTACGCAAAAATCTCAATTTTTTTTAGACGTCAATAACCAATGTACATCTTTTTTACCATCGAATGTATCATAAGTTTCAGATGAATATACAATAAATATTTCATCTGAATGTTGCCGTTTCTCGCTCCTTAATTTTGGTCAAGGATTTAATTTTCTCGCTATTTGCTCCACACGGCTCCTACAAACACTCGACGTTTTTTCTTCAGTTGGGCTAATCGAACTCCTGATATATATTTTAAAAACAGGTATGTACGACGCATACATATATTTTAAAATACAGGTGTACGTGTAATAACTAAGCTGTAAACTGTATCATTGGCTATAAATTGTGTCGCAATTTTTCGGTGTCAATTGCTCTACATGTTTTATTACAGGAGATATGTGAAATATGTGGAAATATGGTAGAGGTGTATGTGTTACCATGGGCTGATAAAAAACAAGGGTAAAGTCTCGTCTAAAAAACACACAGTCTCAGTTCCCCAGCATATTTTAGTCTAGGAATTTTGGTCATGTTTTCTGTTTCAAAATACTTGTTTGTGCTATATGCGCATTTTTTCACAACACAATACCTGTAACTGTGTAAGAAAAGAAAGTTTGCCACTTAAAAGTAATGTATGTTAATTCCTTAATTGTAATCGTATAAACGGAAAACTCTTTGGAGTTCGTGTTATATTTTGGTAATATTTTAGAATGTTGTTTGGTTGAGCGATCCAAGTTTCAACTTCTTTGAATCATTATCTAATTTATTGAGAATGCCAAGAAAAATAGACTGGTTTTGCGCAAAGTTAATTTCTAGAATCAACAATGTTTTTTTTATTTTTATTCCGGATCACTGTAGTGAATAACACTACAGGAGGTTATTGTACCCCTCGCGTCGCTGTGGCGATATATGAGGGACACATTCCAGTACCACAGAATCGAATAAACGAAAGCCTGCGCGGGGAATCGAACCTGGGACCATCCGCTTAGTAGTCAATGTTTTTTTTAGTAGTTTATGGTATTTTAGAGTTCACGACTAGGAGCTTAGCCAAATTTATAAAGTCGACAAGACCATTTAAATAGGGTTGAAAGGGTCGTTTGACCATTGCTGTTCTCCGCAATGAATATATTTTTTTCCTAAACCAATTTCGGTTATAACGGCTGGTGATCATCGGATGATCCCAGCCAGTGTAGTACAAATTCATTTATCTCGACGTTTGGTATCCTAAAACGCGTTTGCCAATATCGATTACGACTGGAATATTTATGTTCATATCATTCAAGCTGCGTTCCCGCGCATGTAACACCGAATTCGAAACTTGTTTCGACGTTTGCTGGTCTCTGGTAAATGAGGTTAGCATCACGGTCAATTACCCGACTCGGAACATCATTTACACTCGACTCCGAACTTGAGTTTCGCGCCAGGTTGTTGTTGCCAGACTAGAGTTTTCCGGGCAATAATAATTTGGTTAATTTTTCAAACGCCGGCTCTCGTTATTAATTCACGCGTTAGGAAATGCGAGGCAACGACGATCAAACAGAAGTGTGTAGCGCGAGGAGTTCGGAGAGTCTGCTACCGCTTACACGATTAAGTGGTAATCGCTTTTGTGTTTCGCGGTTACTGTAATGCATTTGTTAGAGATGAAATATATTCATGAGACCAAAAACTGAACTGGATTTAAATCGGATGACTACTTGCGGGTCTCTTCTATTTTTCCTCACGACATTTCACCCTGGAATTATAATTTGTAATTATAATTTATAATTTGTAAAATGTTTTTTTTACAAAAATTCATGTTGCGTTCTAAATTTATTCGAGGGTCTCAGGGACATGGGATTGGTGGAGGTATATATCTTCCCACCAATGCCGAACGAGACTTTCACTATTAAGCAATGGGGGTTGCCGCTTTATCTGAAATGCGTTCTTTTTTATCGTCAAGAGCACGCGCGGCTGGGCTCGGTTTATGACAAATGGAAATCTATTTATTGCCAGCCGGAGACGTTTTTTAAAAAGTTTTTCTTCTCTTTTCTCATCTCTCAATTTCTCGTCCCGTTTAATAATAAGACTGGTGATTGAGAGACATGTGGAGAAGAGGAATTGCGCTTTCGTCCCCTCCGATGCCGTTTACCCCCCCGACCCCCCTCCCACCCAAATTATCGTTCGTCACAGAGAAACGCAAATTGTTCTGGCGCCAATTCACGTTTGTAGCCGACCCAAGCGATATCCGAACCCACGGCATGTCATCACCATAGCAACCCGTAGGTCTCTTTGTCATTATAACACTTGTAATTCGATATAAACTGACCAACGAATTAAGAATAGTAGAAACCAGCGTCCTCTTAATGATGCCGTCCAGTATTTGACAAATGTAAACTATTGCAAAGGACATGGTCTTTGTACGTGATAGCTATTAATGCCCTCTGGTGGCTTTTCAGAGAATCAGTTGGCACTGACGATCGTTTTTTGGACGATCACCCACGGTGTTCTCTTATATTTATAGTATGTACATCTGATGCGCCATCTAGTAATTGAGCGAAATGTCTATACCAGATGCGATGCTATTACGTGACCCCTATGGTGCACCAACTAGAAATCCAATTTTAACAACGCTCTAACCTTCGACCTTTTCCCCTTGGCTTACCGTTTAAATATTAATTATCCTGGCTAATGCTAATTACGGATTAATTTTAAATGTCGTAAATCGATAAAAAGTTTTGTGGATTTCTTTTTTAGAATAGAAAACTAACAATTTCTTGTTTGCTTCCATAACCGCGTTACTATGGGAACTATTTGGGGTCCAGCGTGGGTGTGGTCGATGGGAGTCGGAGTGGACAGTAGCTTAGTTAGTCGGGTATTAATTGACGCCATCTGTTATGTCTCTCGGAAACTGGGATACTGGGCGGTGGCCGTAATATTATGTTAGGCTACTAGTAGTGTGAGGCGACGAACCCCGTGGTCTGAAGTTTCACATGTTAAACTGTCGCCTTTGCGCGGTGACCACTGGAGGCTAAAATCGATAGCTACTCGATTAATTTAAACAAGTACCTTTCGTCCTCTATATGGGACAGATGGCGTGCTATTAAATTTTGCTGGTGTGTTAGTGGATCTGAACTTTTCTTTCACCTTACGGATCCTGTTGCAGTCAGGAAACTGATTCGATTTATTTTTCATACGATCTGGCGATTAGTATGGTAATCGTTTAAATTTTTTTCATTAAATTGAAAGTAACTGTGGAAAATTTTCAATTACATTGTATACTGGGCAATTTTCTAAAATGTTCAGCTAAAGATATATTTTTTAACCATTCAACGTTAAAACCTAATTCGTTCATTCGTATCTTGCATGTATTTTCTTCCATCTTTAACTTTGGCATTCTTTATTGGTTAAACTATTCCACATAATTTGTTAAGGGTGCATTAGCACGCTGAGATGATGGTCGATTTGGTAACAAAAAACAACTTATAATTTATTTAAATGCTGATAGTGTCTGACTTTTAAATACTGTACATTAAAGTATTTTGTTATTAACCAACATTAAAGACGTATTTTTTTCTCTTCTTTTTTTGTCAGTTTTTGTGTCAGCATCGCAAAAATAAAATTGATGCTCATATCAATGTTTAAATAAAAAGTTGTATCCGATAAACGTAGTTTTCTGCTTTAACTGGTTTTCCCATACGTTAAATTGACGTGAACGTTTAATTTTTATACAACACTTACCTCTATTCATTTATTTTGACCATTTTTTAACACAGAAATCATACAGTACCAACTCGATTTGTTCGTATAAAGTCCTAAGAATTTTAAGAGTTACCATATTACTTTTTCAAAATGTAAGTTCGCCTTTCTCCTATGTAGACAGTTTCGAATGCCAAAGTTTCCCTTTCGCATCGCTAGATGGAGTTACCGTTCGTTATCTATGTACGTGGCGTCTTTCTGTTGACTATATGTATGGATGTGCGGAATTGATGTGGGAAAAGATCTCTCGGATTGTCGTCATTCAGCCGTGGGGACTCGCAGTATTTTTTTATTTTCGGTCTTCTTTCCGTGTATGCGTGTATGCGCTCGCTCGCTAGCTCGTTTTCGAGGATGTTTTTTTTTTCCCTTTCTACCCGTCCTATTAATTCATGACTTAAATAAATATTTCAAGTGATAATCCCGTGTTCCTAGCAGCATTTCTTTTTCCATCTCGATGTTGCTCACAGGGACGCTCGCTTTCTCCCCGGGGCTGGTGGATCGAAAGTTTTTGTATCGTTCTCATTTTTTTTCGGCGTCAATTTTGTTATGCGGGTGAAAGGGCTCTATGAGTTGTGATCTGCATGCCGATTCCACTTGCGTGAGAGGCTAGACCAAAAAGTTCCGAAAGAAACATTGTCGTTCGGCCTGAGGCTTAAATGATGTTGTCGGATTACATTTCGGGTTGGTTACATTTTTTATCAGTGCCTATGTGGATTTGTCTGTGCTGGTTGGAATATGTCCTGTTTATTTCTTTGAAGGCACAGGTATCATTTCTGCTCAATACGTACCTTGGTGAATTTATGTATTATTTCGTTGTGTTTTCGGAACTTAATTTTTCTGTAGCATGTTTTTTAGCAATCTCATATTAAAAAGATTAATCATAATACTGGTATAATGAAATTAGAAAATTTTGAATCGTAATGAAATTACATTCAAAATACATCAGATTTCAATGCAATAGTGAGGCAGCAATTCCATCTAATAGTTTGAATTAAAATGTTATATTTTATCAGAACTAGATTGCCCTCAGTTAAAGATGACTTTATACGACTTATTGTAATAGATTTACATAATCAGTAGATTAAATCGTCCTAATTTTAATTTTTAAACTAATATTCGTAAACTACAAAATTAATTTTATTTAGTTTCCAAAATAATAAATACAGAAGGCGTTAATAGCTAACCGAAAGATAAAAGCACTTTTTATTTTTGAGACGGATGTTCTAATCGACGCGTGTCGAATTAAATAAATGCAATGGCAAGCATTAGTAGCATCTGTACTGCCGTTAGTTAGCAGATACTATTTATCTAGATACATAATCCAGCTGGAAACGCAACTCTCGCGTTGAAGCAGGGATTTTTTGTGATTCGTCGTCGCCTTGATAGTTTTTTTCCCCGTTCTGGCTCGTTATGGTGGCCTTGCTCGTCGGCTTCGACCTAATCCTATAAAGAGGTCGCAATCACGTGCGCGCCGCGTGACACAATCCACGTATGATGCCTACTAGATGCCAATTGCCGCGGGTAATTAGGAGCGACAGCCAGCCGCCATTACCGACGAGAGAGCAAGCCATGCTGATTGTTTCCGACTGGTCGGGCACCCCGGCCAATGTCGCCATCTTGAATCCTGGCCCGTTGTTGTTTTAAGACTCGCTGGTTAAGGGTACACTAGAGTTCTACGCCTTGGCGGCCCGTCATATGGTGATATAGGAGGCCATGCCTCGGAAAAATATAAAATGTTATATTAACAAGTGGGGTAAATGTTATCTAATTGGCATTAGTGAATAATGCTCACTTTTAATTTAAGTTAATTTTAATTTAATTAAATTGCGCACTCTTATCAGCTTACTTATCTCTTGAGACATTGCCTCTATGCGTTAATTATTCTTGATTATGATGAATGGTTCATGCGTCACCCAAAATTGAATAATTAAAATAAAACTGTTAGGACGACGTACTTAATTAATTTAATTTACCTTTTTGGTTAAATTGATTACGCCTAGGTGAATAACTGAATGATTGGTTGATTTAGTTCCAAGCATTTTTCACGCTGAGATGTGTTCATGCTTGCTATTATTCGGCCCCAAGAGCTATATTTTGATGCAAGCGAATTGTGAGGCGCGTTAGTCCTGGCAGCAGTGATCTTGTTACTTTTCGAGCGAACCCCGCGGCTCCCGCCATCACTTCCTGCAGGCGCCGCAGACGCTGCACTGTTGTTGGCAAACTAATCTCGGTTCCATTATCGGCACGTGGCTCTCCTGTCTCTCTGGTGCACGTGCGCTGGAACCTCGCGCTGGCTTCCTTCGCAGCGTAATTGTTTCGCCACGTTTGCCCCAGAGTCGGGCAGGTCGCCATTTTTTTTGTTGTTCTTGTCGCCCACGGATATGCATAGATATAATGGGTAGAGACCGCGAGTCGTTTCCATTTAAGGGGTCCAAAAAATAGCGGGGTTCGTAGAAGCACGTGAGTAGTGATATATATTCAATGGTGAAATAGTAGGTCAAAGTCGTAAATCAAACGATGACACTCCCCAACCCAAAGACATAAGATGGACTTGGAGAACCCTTCTTCACCCTACCACCCCACCCCCACCCCTCCCCCCTTCTGGTGAACCCTGCAAGGATTCCCTGCAAGGATTTGGCGTTTCAACTGTACACCTCTTTGAATATTGTCGTTTGCGGAGAAACGCCGTTTCTTTTCTCGCCAAATATTTTTTTTCGACTATCCGGATATTACGGTGCGACCTTTTTTAAAACCTCGCGCAGTAATATTCTTTCTCGGCAGCCTGGCATCACTTTTGGATTTTTCTGTGTCATGTGCTCTCTGTCTTGTCCTATTGGCTGTTTGCGTCTTTGCAATCGTCCTAGCCAAGGCGGTAGAGCAACAAACTGCCGGTGGTTTGGCGATATTAGGTTCTATTCCCGGTTCGGACTCTCGTTTATTCGATTTCGAGATACTGGTGAAAATGTGCCCCTCCACAAATGCTCTAAAGTTTAGAGTGGCACTCATCACAGTGATTTCAATTCATAGATTGTCGAAAGAATATTTTGAAACCCGTGTTGCCATAGTTGATACCAATTGCCGTCACTGGTGGCGCTTTCAAGTTTTACCAGGTATACTTGTCACCTGACAAGTGCTCCCAACGCACAATTGGCGCATCAGATTGTGGAAAATTAATTTAATTTTTTTTTCATTGCTATTTAAATCAGTAGCATACGTCTTCCGTTGAATTAAGGTCGCGAAAAATGTAACGGTACTTTTAAAAATTTCTAAAGAGGAGAAACCAGCTCCCACCCCTCTTTTCCTAAACTTTGAGGTACGATAGAAGTGAGCAACGCCATTTAGTGATGGTGGCTGATGCCAATAGCTTCCTTGTGTTTGCTGTAGGCATCGTTTAATAATGGAAAATGCTTCGTCGAGTGGTTCTATGCATGCAACGCGCCTGTTGGCTCCTGTCCAATCGCCGATATATCCTCGTGCATCTCGTATAGGCCCAACCCCTATAACAGTTTTCACTTTTTCCTATTCAATATGTATGGCCTGCGTAGAGATGTACGTAAGGAGTGGAGAGGGGTGCGATTCTGTGCAGTATTTGCCGGCTTAAAAATGCTCTCTTCAAACATTACAAAGTTGCAGCACTCCTCCAGTGTAATTTATAAATGTCGAGATTCCGACACGAAATAGGTCGTAACTCTATATCGGTCTTGACTTGTCATTTGTTTGTACGGACCGAAACTAGTTTTTCGACTGGGGAGGATTTTTGTCTTTCCAGGGTGTAAGGCGCCTACCGGTGCTAGAAAACAGATACATGTAAAGCGGAGATGTCACAATGTGACAATAGAGTTTTAAATTGATGACCTAGGTAACGCCTATATTACAGTTTCTCTGATCAATGTTTTCGGTGATTTAAGGTTCCCTTTCCGTTGTACATAGTGCGTATGGTGGCCGCCAGCTGGTGTTACTGTCGTGTTGACTTTCTCTATTAAATGTTGAGTAGATTGTCCGTCGCCATATACAGGTAATTTCATGAAACATTATCCAACGTTTTGACGTAGTAAAAAAAAAAAAATGGAGTAGAATAAAATTGCGGCATTCTTTTCGTCAGTTCTCGACAGGCAAGCAGCTGAAAAACTTGGTCATGTTTTTGCTAGTGTTTTGATAATTTTTCATTTTAAAATTTCTATGTTTTTGGTTATTTTTATTTATTTATTTATTTTTTAAATCACTACATTGAATATCTCCTTAGGAGATTCTGTACAACTGTTGTTGATTTATCAATATCCGAGGGGCACCTTTTCGCCAGTGAGCGCATAGACGAGAGTCCGCACCGGAAATCGAACCCCGGAATCCCCGCACCTCAACCGTTTGCAGCGCCGGCCACTATTTATTTTTATGTCCAGATCGAACTTTCACCTGGATTTGCAAACTAAAAAAAGTATTTTGTATATTTTTCGTGGCTGGATTAAGATAGTTGGTTCGCCTCCACCCTCCAGAAAACTCGCACACTGACAACATGTTTTGAGGGTTGCGGCAATTCTTGCCCGCAGATTTCGAGTGCTTCGCCAAACTCGACGAGTGTGTGGTGTGCGTACACGAAATTTCTGCGCGTCCCCGCTGTATATGAATTTATGGGCGGCATGCTTTTTTGACTATTTATAAAGTCTCTTTTCTCGGGGTTGTAGTACGCACGTAGATACGGTGCGTGTACTGGGGTGGGCTGGTGGTGGTGGTGGTGATGATGCTATTTCGCATGTATGGTTCTCTTTATATCTCCGGAGTCGGCTGGCGACGAGAGGTTTTGCCCCGGTGCGTTTTTGGCTGCCAAAAATACGCGGTAATCTAAGAGGAGGGCGCGCTTGATTTTTCTCTCGCCCTTCTCTACTCAACAACCTCCCCAGCCCATCCCACCCCGCCTCACCTTTCTGCAGCGACAAACTCCCTGGGATGCGACAATAGTTCAGATGCCTATCGCTTCTGTTGGTTTTTATATCATCACGAGACTCCGACACTTAATCGGGATAACTTTTCGTAGGGTATTGACGAATATTCAGCTTTCGTTCGTTTCACGGTAAAATTGGAGGAATGTGAAAACAAAAAATCACCACCAGCTCATTTTTTTTCTCGCAAATTGTGTCCAGCGTTTATTTTTGTAAAATGTGGAATTTGCGTGCTCGACCAGTGGTGCCCTCAGTTTGCGTTCTAAAAAGTCAGTTTATTCGATGCAGTTCATCGATAGGTCAACTACATTTCGAAATGACCAAGTGTATAAATGGCAGCCCATAACTATCCCGATACCTTTTTTTATAATCAATGGTCGTCATGAAGGGCATTCAATATGGAGGGGCACAGTTGTACCCATAGACACCTCTGGAAAACTATCTAGATCCTCGAATAGGATTAATCGGACGTGGTCTCGAAAGGATACATTTTTTGGTCGGCGAGAGACAGAGAGCAAGATAGTTTTGTCTGTGAACCCGGCCACCGGTATCTCTCCATGCTGTGGCACACACTTCGCTTGCCAAACTGGGGTCACCCTACTAAATTCTGTTTGCAATTTTATTTTACAGTCTCGAGAATTTAAACGACGCCAGTTTTTATGCTGTCGCGAGCGAACGTTAGCCCGATCCGGCGCCGGGCCTTCATTTTTGTACGACCTCAAAATGGTGACAAACTAGTTTGTCGTCGTGGTGTCTGGGGTTGCTGGGGTAAATTGTGCCTTCATCTTCATTTGGGTGTGACTTATTTTTTTTTTTTATTTTTTTTTTTTTTTAATTCACCGTAGCGCCTAGTGCACTACAGGAATACTGCACCCTCGTGTC
>JAUJYS010004920.1:0-11484 GCA_033995665.1 Melogona broelemanni
ACCAGCTCTAGTTCGTCGATTACATCCAGTCCTGTCCTGGATCTCTCATTATTTAGGTTGAGACTTGTTATTATTTTTAAAGACACTTTTGGCGTATTATTTAAGAAAGCGAGTTGTCTAATTTTTTGGACATCGGATTGGTAGTGCAAATACGTTGACAGAATGGTCCTTGTCTCTTGCTGTCTAGCTGTACCAAAAATAATATTTGGTAAGGTGGTTAGGATATCTTTGTGCATCGTTTATGAAGCGATTGAGATATCGTGTATGTGTTATTTTTTCTTTTTTTTTCTATTCGAAAATATTGTGATATATCGGTGTATGAAGAAGAATTTGTACAAAAATCAATGTATGTAGTTTCATTGTCGAATGTTCCATTAAAGACGCGCTAGAATCAATAATAATTGAATGCAATTTTTATTCCTCATAATTTAATGCTGTTTCAAAGGAATTTACATAAGCATGTATGGAAACTGTACATATTTAATGAACAATTTTTTTTTTAAATTATTTATTAGGAACAATTAGTTCAACCATTTAGATTTTACAGAATCTCACAAATGTGAAATTTACAATAAAAATAACATTGCGCAATCGTTCAGTGCTTCGAAGAAAATCAGACCTCGTCTTAAAAGATACAAGGTAAAAATAAAGATATTTGTCGTATATTTATATATATATATTTTTTAATTTTCTGATGTCACCTAAATAATAGTAAAATTTAATTTCGTGTCTGATAAAATTTTGCAGCGTGTACTAGGCGAGATTCACTGGGTTTACAAAGGGTAGCTGTCTTTTCGACCGATACATGTAGATATACCGACACCGACGAAATCTGAATCGGCAATGGGCTGTTATGCGCCGTCCGCAACGTTTGGTGGCACGGAAATGATAACGTCTTGGACGGAACCGTAGGCAGTGAAGTAAGAGTAGTGACTAGTGTTACCAGCAGCACACATTAATTGGCGAGGGTTCGCCGTAATTGTTACAAGCGGTCCATCATTGGCATTCACAGTTTCCTTAACGTTGTCCTTGACGTTGACCTTGGTGGTGTCCTTGACATTTTCTTTGACATCCTTGAGGCCTTCCTTGACGTTGTCCTTGGCATTGTCCTTGACACTTTCCTTGACGTTTTCCTTGCTATGGAAATCATTATCGAGTAGGTCCATCACCTGCATGGCCAGGAAGCGTTCCTTCTCGCGATGGTCATGGTCCAGTGTGAACCATAGAGCCAGCGCGCACCGTCGTCCGCTCAACACCGCCTTGACTCCGTGGAGGTTCTCGCCCCCGGCGGAGAATCCCACCATGCGGCCGCACTTGGGTTCCACCGTTGCCTAAGAGAAACAAATAGTCGTCACCGGTTAAGAATTGTCCGTCCCAACCCATATAACACACGTAGTCGCGCTGCACATAAACGCGGCTTAGAAAAATATTTTTTTTACAGGAGTTGGACAAAATAATGGAAACATATCTGTTTTGTGCACCTTATACAGCTGTTATTGTTATTTTGTCCAAACCCAGTACTTGAAAGTTCTCTTGAAAGAACAAATTAATCCAGTATTTGAATATTATTATTACATGGTTTTTACCTGTATATTTTTCGTGCTTTCGGCGAATATGAAGTTGCCACCTTCGAAATCGTCGTTCAGGTAAACAATGGCACTGTTGGAGAATTGAAATTTATTACAATTCGACACGAAGAATGTAAAAATTTACAAAAGTAACCAGCATAAATTGGCGTGACTTTCGTGATTTTTTTTACAATTTATATTCGATTTTTGGGTGATATTGGCGGACTTCAATTATTTTTTTTAAAAAGAGAGTCTTGTAGACAATTTACCTGAAATCTCTCCAAGTGAAAGCCCGTTTGTCTTTGATGCAGTCGCCATCTTTGGTGAGAACGCAGTTGTCACCATGAACCGGATGGCTCAGGTCACTTCGATTGCTCGGAGCGTCTGCACGAACGAATTAAATCGGAAATTATACGTTATTAGAATGTGTATTTATCAATTGGTGTTGATACCGCTGTTTGGTTTCGATGATCTACTCACCAGGGCGCGCTGTCCTGCAGACCAGGTGCGTGTACGAAAAATACAGGCTATTGCGGGTCAGTTTGAAATATTTTTCCACGTACTCGCGGCTCCGTTCGCTCACCTCGATGAAATTCTGGACGTTGTTCTTGCTGAGAAGTCCTTGCTTGATCAACTGAAGCGTGAAACGTAAGTATTATTTGACTTCTCAAAATCCGTAACATCAAATAGCAACACTACGTCGAGTGTTTCTATAGGAAATAATCAACAAATAATTAATTAGCAAATAATTAATCAACAGCTTTTAAAACAACTTGAGCTTACCACGGCTGCTCTTCCTATGGTCAAGCCTTCGAAGTCCTCGAATTTGGTGTGCGGCATTTTCCTGCCGTCATAGCCATCGCCAAGGACTGCGGCGTCCTGCTTAATACGAAAAGTTAATAGTTAGGCGCCGAATCGTTTGTACGAAAGCATGATCTATTAGACAATTAAAAACTAGTGACGTCTTAAATCTTCAACTTAAAAAATGTCAAAATGTTAACTCAATTAAGTTTGAAATTGCTAATCAAAAATATTACTTATGCATGCGGTGCACAGCAATTCGATGAGTCCATGGCGTTGTTGATAGTTTAAAATTAAATTCAGCATCAAACTGCTTTCTCCATTTAAATTAATTCAAAAATGGATTTGTAAATTTTGTGAGAATGAAATATTAAGTTGATCATTTACAATTTCATTTTTAATATATACTGTTAATTTTTTTATTTTTTTTTATCATACTGAAAATGTCGAAAACGTACGCAAATTTTAGTATTACGCATCTGATATGTGAAAATCAAAAATAGTGCTGTAATCTTCAATTAGCAAATGGAAAAATGCTAACAAAGATTACAAATCAAAGATAGAAATTTCATTAATGCATTTGTTTGGATAAAAAACATATTGGCTCGATAAACTTTTAATTTATTAGCATCGAATTTTTGGAAGTAAACTCACCTTGGCCAAATCCATTAGAATTTTGCATTCGGACTCATTCGCGAAGCCCTCCGCCACGAATCGTCCCACGCCGTGAAGCTGTTCTTCCGCCTGGATCAGTTTGTAGGGGCCGCCGCTAGTTGCGCCTGGTTGCTCGCTCGGTGGCGCTCTCGCGAACATGTCGACGAAGTTCTGTTCGATGAACGTCAACAGAACTTTTTCGTCGGCGTCTCGTTTAGCGTAGTCGACAATCTCCTAAACAGATTGTTATATTTATTTAGTTTATTATTTCACTTTTTGTGGGTGGTTCATGTCAGATGATTGAACAAAAAAAATACACGCAGAGGCAGATGCATAATTAAATGAAGAAAAAAAATAGTTAAATCAATCAAATGAATAAGTAAAATCAAACTGATTTTATTTCTCTTTCTTTGTTAAATCAATCTGGCAGTATATATTTATTTTATTCATTTCATCATTCTTTTTTATTTTTGCGGTTATTTTCAATCAAACATTTAATTGAAATTAGCGTTATTTTTCAAATTCATTTTCAATATAGTCGAAAATATGCACCCACCAAACAAAAACCGAGAGCTTTTCGGGACCGCCTGAACACTGGGACCCGTCAATTTCAATTTTGTCATCCCCATATCCCTTTGTGTCTCCCTAAAAAGTTTATTTAAAACAAAAATGAGCAAAATCTAGCCCAAAATAAACATAAAATATATTTCTAAAATTAAAACATTTGAGGAAGCTGGAAAACTTTATTCCACACATTTTAGTTTGTAAACTTTTTTTTTAACGTAATTTTGCATCACAGCGAGGAAGCTAAACTTCGCCAATCAAGAGTTTGCGTCAACCGACGCGAACGGCCTGGCGTCAACCCCCTCCATGCCACGCACACGTAACGTGAACGCCAACGCTAGCAAGGACGGAGACGTACTTTCGCAAACCGGTTGCGAGGGAAATCGACCGGGGACATGTCAATTTCATCCCGACGTTGGCGCCATTTTGAAAGTGAAGACGGTGCCGGTACAGCTGCGATCGAACGTTGTTTTTCGTCCATTCTCAGTCATTTTTATTATTGTGCGCATTTCTAAATAGTAGAACAAATTCAGCGGCTTGCCTTTCTCGGTTGGAAATAATCCGAAGCTACTTCCGGATGTGTGGCTGCGTAATATTCCTTGTTGTGCAACATCATTTCGCTGGCCGGATGCAGAACCAGGTAAGTTGCGACCGCTTCGAAAGCGTGACGTATGTCACCGACTATGAAATAATAATTGAATTTGATTGATTTAGGCATGCTAATTTATTAAAACCGTTAGCCAGGTTTACAAAAAATGTCTGAAAACAGTTTGCGGAGGTATCGTAACGCTGCGACAACGAAAAAAATCAGTTATGATTATTAGGCCGGTTGGGAGCCCGCCCGCCATATTTGTCGTATTGTCCCTTTTACCGTTTGTGAACGCCAGCGTCCCTGTACGTTTCTTAAGAGCGAACAGTCAGGTATTGACGCGTTAATTTTGTACACAACAATATACTGAATGCATTTTTGCGAAACAAAATGTCTTGAAATTTGAAAAACAAAAAATTAACTGTTCTTCAATATGAAACATATTTTTTGTTTCGCCTCTTAAATTTTTATTTAAAAGACTTTCGTCTGTGTTATGAACTCACAAAGAATAAAAAAAATCTTGAATTTGTAGATGTTTTTTTTAGCATCGCGGGGCAAATTTATATAGGTGTTGACGACACCAAATAACCCGCGGACTGTAAACCGGCCTCCGACTAGGTTAGCCGGTCCAGGACTACCTACTTTGGTAGTAGGCGAACTGCAGGTAGTGGTAGTGAGTGGCCAACATGTCCGGATACACTTCGCCGTACATTTGAGACAGCTGTTCCGGGCATCGCTGCTTGCATCTTAAATTAAAGGTGAAATGGTCTGCAAAACAATTATAATTATAATTAAAATTCCAATATGCAGTCCCCTGTGGGGTGGAGGGTATAGCGGGAGCCAAATAATTAAATGGATACAAACGAATGAAAAGCGAGATAATCGAATTAAATTAATTTTAACGGGAATCTGCGGTCATTTTGGATATTCTCGATGTATCAGATTTTTACCCATATTTGCGCGCTCCTAGCGGCAAAGTGCATTGAGCATAGCGTACGTAAATGCATATCAGATGGCGCCACATGTACAGCCGCAACAAATTGTTGAAATCAGTCAGCACTTTTATTTTCTCAAAGCCCACTACGGTAATGTACACCCAACGCCGTACTGTTACTTCCCGGATCAAATATAATGTTTCATTGTATAGCCACAGAAAAGGTTAAATTTCATTTGTTGATATGATTGGCCCCGCCAAATGGGAGATTGATGTTGCCATTGTGTGCATTGATGTAAAAATAAACATGCCCTAAGGTCAATTCGCACTTCCCCAGCAATGTACCTCCCATAACACATTGTTTGAATTAAGTATCGGGTTTGATTACACGTAGAACCGGGTTTTTGGGTTACAAAAGTTGTTCGTTATCGTTATTTTATGCGTTGTTTTTTCACTGCATATGGGAGGTACAAATATCGCTGCATGTTTCTATCCCAGGGATCGAATAAACGAGAGCCCCCGCTAGGAAGCGAACCCATGATCGTCGCGCCACAAGGCAAGTCCTCCGGCCATATTGTTAAAAAATAAATAAATATCAAAATGGAGTCATTTTATTCTTCCAAAGATCGTGATGAAAGTTGTTTTCAAATGAAAACGTGAGACACAGTTTGTTCGAAAATTGGAATATTGCGACTACTTTATCTATTTAAAAAAATATAGATCTGTAAATAATAAAGATTTGATATTTTTTAGAAGCATTCTTAATTTTTCAATTTTTTTTTATAGTTTTTATTCTTTTAAAATTCAATTTCAAAGTGCGGCCATCGCAACCCAGGCAGAAGAGAAACCCTTATTCGGCGATACTGGGTTCGATTCCCGGCTTGGGCGATTCAATTATGCGAACCCCGGATCTTAAAGGGGTTAGAGGGTTACAGAATTTATATAGCGGGATACACAGAATTTATATAGCGGGATACACAGAATTTTTTGTAGCGATATTTACTGAAGTGATGGATAGTTATTGATTGTTTCAAAAAACTTGGTACACAATCTACAAGGCAAAAATAAATCGCGTGCAATTTAAACTTTTGTTTCAACAGGGCAATTTGTTTGATTCAACAGGGTTTTGTTTTTTTTTTTTTTTTTAAATTCATCGTAGCGCCTAGTGCACCACAGGAATACTACACCCTCGTGTCTCTATGGAGATATGTGAGGGGCAGGGAAGGGAAGGGAAGAAGGATGCAGCTGGAATAGCCAGAATTTTGCCAATTGTCAAAAATAGCCAAATTGTCAATTATAATTTATCCTGACACTTTCAATCAAAATTGCTACTTTTAATCTACTTTTAATCAAAAAACTAACTGATCGCTCGATCAGTTTTCCCCAATCACTGCTTAGGAAAACACGTATTGCGATGACTTACTAGCGATCGTCATTGTCAAATCCAACGTGGGCGCCCTCTCGAAATGCCCTTCGCACAGCAGGCGACACTCCTCTTCGGCCTGGTAGTAGTACTCCAGAGCCTTCTCGAAAGCTGCGATCACTTCCGGGTACGACTTCTTCATGTACGCCTCGTTACCCCTCAGAAAGTATTCCTATGGAAATAGAGAAATTTTTATAATAACGATAGCCACCAGGTGGCGTTACATTCGAGTATATCGCCCCATCATAGCGCCACCCCGCTCAATTACAATTACAATGTATACCCGGCTACCCGCAAGCAGTTCTGTAGCCTGTAGGGGCCTATGGCGAGGATCAAATGACCAGCCAACGCGCTAACCACTGCGCCACCGGCACTTCTTCGGGTGTGGTATGATTGATTTCACGGTGCATGGGAAAATAATGTGTGCGGATATGTGTAGCGAGGGGGGATACAAAGCAGAGAGCGATATAAATTTGTCAACGGGGAGGTTTTGAGCTCACATTTAACTGGCGTATTCGATAGAAATTAATTTGTACGTCAACAGCAGTGACAATTTGGGTGAAAAAATCCGGGAATTGCTTCCGGGATGGGCCTGACCTGTGGGGTTGGTGTTACTGGCCAAATTCGCCAGATTTTAGCATTTTTTTATATAAAAAAATACTTAACCTACCAACTTTTTTTTTATTGCATCTAATGTATTATTTATCCCCCTTGAATTTGAAGGGGTCGCGCTGTTCATCAAAAATATCAATAATGAAAAGCGTCAATAAGGAAAAGCTCAATTCGTAAAATACAAAGAGTGAAAAAGATTTTTTAAAAAATGTCTTCAGTTAAAAAGCGTTCGAATTCCTGGGTCCTAAGTTGAAAAGCGTCAAGAACAGGAAAATTGTTGGCTGGGAAAAGGCAAAATTGCAAGCGTCCATTTACATCTTTGATGTCTTTTTCGCTGTAGTCGTTTTTCAATTTTGACACTTTTGATTTTTGTCGTTTTTCATTTTTACGCTATTGTACAAGTGACGTTTTCAATTTCACAGTTGACTTGTGCTTGGGCGAGACAGCGACCTTTTCTTTTTCAAAAGTGTCAAAATTGAAAAACGACTACAGCGAAAAAGAACCCAAGTCAAAAACGCGAGTTGTACACAAATCTAACACGAAATAAATTAAAATAAATTAATTAATTAATAAATAATTAAAAATTAAAAAAAAACACAAAATTAACATCATTCGTGAAGCAGATCTAAGTACAGTTACAAAATGTCGTCTTCAATTAAAATGAATAAAGTCATCTTAGCCCCAGTCTTGTCTTGGATTTTATCATTTATTTCGATTCGTCCCAAATCACCTGATAGGCTTGGCTCTCCAGGTTTAGTACTCTGGTGACGTCGAACTGGGGCTGCGACGAGTAGAAGTCGAAGTTCTTGGACATGACCGGATGCGAGGGGTTCCTCAGTAGGAAGGTGTAGGCGGCAGATGCGGCGCTTTGGAGGTCGTTCACCTTGGTAGAGAAAGAGAGACGAAAATAAATAGGGAGACATTACAGGAGCTGGTGATGTGGGACCTTGCGATGTTTACGTCAGGATAGGCAGACATCATGTTGTTTAGCCTGAGGCGTCAAGAGTGGGCACCTTCCGCAATGTCCTCGTGACAAAACTAATCGGGTTATTTAGTTTCTACCCTTCTAATCTTTTTTGTTAATTTAATATGTTTTCAACAATGATTATTTTGTTGAAAACGTTCAGTACTTTCGAACGAATTGTGATAAAAATGCTTCAAAACATTATTTAAAAATGGAAATATCTGATAGTTTTTCTGGCAATTTTATCCAATTTTATCCACAATTTAATTGAATGATTATAGGTAAAGTGTCTAATGATTAAAGACTTTTTGTTTTTCAGAGTTAGTTTGAAAGAACGTTTTAACTAATATCTGTCTTCGCGTGTTCTACACATCAATTTATTTTATTTAGTTGGGTAACGATTTACATATAGATGGGTTCGACGAGCGATTGATCAAACATAGGGATTTACATTATTAAATATGCACCTGGAAAGGCAGGAAAAATAAGGTGGATGTATTTTGGGCATGGAAAGTCAAAGATAGTCGTTGAAACGTTGGAAAAGTCAGAGGAAATTTTGAACAAAATTTTCATTTTTATTCTTGTGTAAATTTCTCTATACCTGTGCATTTCAGTTAATGGACACTGCTGACATTTCGCGTTGTGCGCGCTCTTTCCAATCTTCAATGTGTTATACTTTTTTTAATGAAAAAGTGATTAATGAAACCCCCATATTATTGGCACAATTTGGTCCTTGTGAAAGTTGCTCTCCAGAGAGTCTGGGCAAATTTTGATTTTGTTCAGGGAAAGTGAGATAGATTGGATCCATTTTTTTTGCAATCGTTGCTCTGATGATCGATTGTTGTGTTTCTAAAAATCGATACTTGTGTTACCGACCATTATACACTTTACTAAGTTAACAGACACCAAACACTTAGCGGTAAAATCAGGTAGGAATGACTAAAATAATTACTGATAGGAATGAATTACCCGAATATGGTTTCGGGAATTTAATCATGATACCTGCATGAATTTTACGAATTTCTTCTGGAAGCTTTTTAGAATCTATTTAAATTACATGTGGGTGGGTCAGTTTAACTTCCCTATGTTAAAAGGCGGTTTGTGGGTGGTTTTTGAGGAGATGTAGGTAAAAAAGTAAAACCGGGAGGACCACAACAGGGTGAACAGTTTTCACAGCAGGGCGTTTAACGTGGGAAGTCAAAGTAAACAAGTGCGGACGCGAAGTTTAGACTCTGGCTTTTTCTCAGTGATGTACTTGTTTGACGTTCAAGACCATCTGCTATATTGTTTAGCCTATATTACGCTGGCTTATTTTTAACTGTATAGAGACTTATAACTTTTTTTTACGTTGAAATCGCTTTGCAAGTTAAACTCTCAGGGTGTAATCATACGCTGACTGATGCATAGGCGTATTTATAGATGGTCCAAATTGCTGCAATTCGACGAGATCTTGGTCATCATCGTGCATAGTGTTGGGTAGAAATGGAACTGAAAAGTTCTGTTCCTAGGAACTGGTTCTTTTTTTTAGGAACTAATGAATGCCTAGGTTCCTTTACCTAGGAAGGAGTGTTAAGTTCCTTTTTTTTTTTTTTTGAGGAACTGGAACGGTTGTTCTTTTTCTGTGTAAAAGGTTCCATTTGTCTTAACTCTAAATTTTTTGCGAGTATAATTTTCAAATGTTTGTGGACAGTGGAACAATTTTACGACATCGAATAGAAATTTCAAAATATTTTAATTATATCCAGATTTGCAAATCTGCAAATCTGGTTCATTTTGAAAAGGAACTAATAATTTTAAACTTCTAGAGGAACGGTAACGAGTTTCTTTTTCACTGGAGGAACGGGAACTGGAACGAGTTATTTTTCAAAAGGAACGAACCCAACACTGATATTGCGTGTTGCTCAGAATTGTGATGTGGGGGTGATACAGTATGTTTGGAAAATGAGTCAAGGCTCAAATATATCGATATGGCTCGGTATACTCGTGATGTGTGCCTGATGTGTTTTCAGTGTCTATGACAGTAGGATAGCACGCTACCGTCTCACACATGGCGCTCGAAATCAACCTACGTCTGACATTGTCTTGGCTCGAGATGAAAACCTGGTGATTCGTGATGGTTCGCATTGAAATGGTGCATCTGTATAATTCATGTTCATTCGATGGGCATGAAATTACTCGAAAGTCTTTTGTTTCTAAATTTTGAATATCTGTATCTCCAGCTTGGCCTGGAAAATATTGGACAGGGTACGAGTGGCTATTTTGAAATGTGTTTAAATCATCGTACATAGTATGACGTCACTAATCGAGATTCTCGGCAGCAAAATATAAAAAGGTGTAAGCAATTATCATCATTGTTAGGTTATTTTTTCAAATAATCTTTTAAAACACAGTGTGGGAAAAAGAAACCCCAGAAATAACTTGATTTTTAGCTTCTATAAAATGTATTTTTTCTTGATATGCGAAACTAGCCATTGCAATCTTTATCCTTACTAACCCCGATAAGAAAATTTAAAGAAGGTTAATAAAAAAATTAGCAATTTGATTCAGCGTGAGATGTTAACTTCTGTGTACTATATAAAAATATCACATCAAACTTCCCTGTATAAAAATATGCCAAAGCAGAAAAAAAAAACGAACGGCTCAACCAAGTAACTTGATTTTCACCCACTTTAATGACTGATATTTTTAAGAACTTTTTGCTTTTAAGAACTGGTTGCTTGCGTGCCGCAGCTCGTGATGAAAAATGAACGCGACAATTGACATACATTTCGCGCCTATTGTCATTGTTGCGGGAAAACTGTTTGCAGTAAAATGACAAATAACCGATAAATCTGACTTGTCATTGTCACATCTGTCTCCGTGAAAACATCTGCGATCGAAGCGCGGATCGCTTATGTGCGGGCTCGAAAAATGTCATACCATTTGCGCAGAGCAAATGTCAACTTGAGCGGATCAGCTGTATTCGTTATTTGCGAACTTTCTCAAACGTCTCTCGAACACGTCAAGGCGGTAATGCACGCATTGTGAACCGTTTGATTTTTTAAGTTTCCTATTATAATCCATTTCATGGAAATATTTGGTAGTGCCCTCGAATGAAGGCGATCATAAACACAAAATGTATATTTACCTACCACGAATGACCACAAGCATGGACCTTAACATCATCCGTGAACTAGGCGATCATCCCTAAATTCTGTAGAGTTCTGATATACAGCGACGCGCTTGACAATAATTTTTTTTTTAAATTCCGGATCACTGTAGTGAATAACGCTACAGGAGGTTATTGTACCCCTCGCGTCGCTGCTGCGGCGATATATGAGGTGCACATTCCAGTACCTCAGAATCGAATAAACGAAAGCCTGCGCCGGGACTCGA
>JAUJYS010004921.1:0-11484 GCA_033995665.1 Melogona broelemanni
TTGTTTTTTTTTTTTTTTTTTTTTTTTTTTTTGTCATTATTTTTTGACTTTGCAGTATTACATTTTTTTCTAAAAAATGTCAGTACAGAGCTGCCGCTTAGTGCAAAGAAAATTGCGCAATTTCACCCTCATTCATTTCATATAAAAATAACGGCATAATACGGTAATAAGGGCATGCTTGCAATTGCTTGTTATATATTCAGTGTCCGAGATGTTGAATTATATGTAATAAAAATAACTACAAAGTTCCAAACCAAATGAAAATTATGAAATTTTATGTAAATCAATACAGAATCGGTGCAGCACCGTTATAAACACGGAAGGGTTGGCTTCCTTCGGAGTGGAGGTAAAGCTACGGGTCCCTGTCTGTACGATGTCAGGCTCACGTTGAAGATCCCTACTTAGGATTGGAGCTTAGACTAAATTGCAAGATATCACCTGGGAGGAGGTCTGTGGGACGCTAGCCTGCTGAGATGGCTACGCTAGTTGACCGCCCCTTTTTCTTGCAAGTCTGTGCGCCCCACCCCTTCTAGCAGCGCGTTTTGGATTCGTCTCTGTGAGCCCGCAAGCAGCCCCAGGAGTCCTATGACGGGGGTCATTAGAGGCTTCATATTTGACTCTGTGAAACTGTTCCACTGTCTGGACACTCTGGGAAGTCACATGCTGGGGAATTATGCATTGAAGTAGAAGTCACCTAAGCAATCTTCTTCTACTCCGAGCTGGAAATATACCGCAAGTTTCATGAGCACATCATCTATACTTGCCACCCCTGCTACACCTAAGCGCCAATAGCGGCGAAAATTTGAACGAAAAAATGATACCGCAATCTGCCTCACGTAACAAATATTGCAGAAAGTTTTTTACTTTTTTTGAACGAACGGCGGCACGTTAAAAAAAAAGTAAAAACGACCGTAGCGCCACTTCCACTCTGACCGATCTTAAACGCAAACGCGATCTGATCGGCGACATTTGCAACGATACCTACACGTTATACGCGCAAAGCCGCGCGGCGCATGCGATTGTCGATCATAAAACACCACGGCCATTCTCAATAGGATTTTTGCATAATGCAATTTCGTGTTTGGATATATATATACTGTGCATACGCTGCATGCTGGATCAGCGGCACGTAATATACTCTCTCTCTCTCTCTCTGAAGCACTTTTATAACTCCGTAGTAATACACAGAGATTGTATCGTATATACCGGGTACACACACACCAAATATCTACTGTATATATGCGACAAATATCGGGGAAATGGAGGGGAGCCAACGCCTAGCGTTTGGGCGCTGCGAACACAACCCCAAACGAAATTTGACGACGGTAAATGGGTGCAGGCAAACTAGGCGACGCGGATTGGTTTCGCGCGAAGATCATTGTGAGGTATCCCCAGGGAAATCTGTACGCAGAAATCCGACGCATATTTATTTACTGGAAAACATAACATTGCATTCTGAACGCGTCCTGTGTAGGCACGCAACTTAATGAAACGACAATTAAAGAGAAATACGCGGGATGCCCGGAAAATAAGTTAGGTTGCACTAAAAATAATATTATAAATTTGCAAAATAATTTAGCGTTATTACATGCACGTTCTTTAAACTATTTTACTAAATGGTTTCAGTCAGTCATCGTTGTTAAAACTTTTCATAGCACGGTTCTAACCTTGCAGGTTTTTAATATAATATTTCAGCATAATATTTGGTAAATATATTTCTTGTTTTTTTTTTAAACGTAACTGAGCTTATTTTCTGGACATACCTTATACCGGCTTATAGACAAAAAATCATTTGAGCAAAAATCGTTCTACTAATTGAAAAAATGAAAAAAATCGTTCGACTAATTTACTCATAGGTTTCTATGCGTAAATTAGTCGAACGATTTTTTTGGTTTTTTGGTTTCATGGAACCGAACTCGGCACAATTTTCAATTTCTAACCCGTGAAAGAAAAAAATACTGCACAGTTAGGGGTTTCGAACTGTGAATTTTCGTAACCACCGTACACGAGTACATTTTTTTTTGTTACAACACACTATTTTTAATTACTATTTACTTGTCCAGCCACACAAAGCGTAATTGTTTTTTTACAACCACGTAATTACAAGCCAATAAAAACATGTTTTACCCTGAAGCTCTATTTGATTTACCGCCACAGATAAACAGCAGCATACAGGTTGCCAAATAATATCATGTATCGCAACACGGCAGCACTCAGTAATCCAGCAGGGGATTTACGGGGGGGATTTTAGTGGCACCCTGTACGATAACAAAATTCTTGCGAAACCGGCAGATACACACGTACGAAACAGGTTAGGGGGGGAGGGGGTGAAATATTGCATTTTTTATGGATTAAATAAATGGCACAGACGCGTGCGTGCTGAAATCAACACTAGACGAGCACATTAGTATGCAGTGCCTTGCGTGACACGCCAGTCGTACGTTGCAACTAAAAACATTTTTTTTTTGGCTGTTTAGAGCGTGCAAGTTGCGCATTTTAAAATGTCTCGTCAGCTGAAAATTTATGATCTAGCAACTACCGATGGCCGTACCGATAGCGTTGTTGTTCGCAAAGCGCTAGCTGCTACTGTGAATTGGGATTTTGCCAATCAATGTACAAAGCAGAAAATAAGAAACATTTTGCACAAAAATCAAAAAAAAAAAAATCTGCTTTGTGTGTTTGAGTCGCGTTTGAGTCTCGCCAACTCAAGTCGACATCACCCCCAATATGTCCTCGGCATCATTCGTTGTTTTTGATTTTTCATTCCATGATGACATTTTGTAACTGTAGTAATTTGCTTCACGAATAATGTTAAGGACCATGCTTGTGATGATGATTCGTGGTAGATTTGTGTACAACTCGCGCTTGCACCGTATTCACCTAGTTTCGACAATTTTATTATTCTGTAAGTGTTTTGCAATTTGTTATATCGGGGTGCTAACGCAATTTTGTTTTTAACATGAAAGAGTTTCGATAAACGCATCGACGACAACAGCAAACGAGCTGCATCGGCAGGCAGTCGACGACGCGCCAGTCCGCCTCGAGATGTACAGGAATGGGGACAAAGTAATGGGAACACCACCGATATACACTATGCATTTTATCTCTCCTTTCCATACGCGTACAAATGGAAGTGTTTCCATTATTTCGTCCTCATGTATCCCGTGTCATCTAGCGACCGTAGCGCCGTCCCGTGTTCGAGAGTGCAACAACGATAGCCTGAAGCCGTAGCCCAACCATCGCCACCGCCATCTAACGTGTATCGCGAGTCTGACGGAGCGCCAGGCACGGCACCACGGCATTAGAGTCTCCGTCGGCGTACTTTGAGTGCATGCTAAGCCGCGGACCAGTCGGTACAAGAACGCGAATGCCCCCGGGTTAGGTGTTGTAGCGCGAGCTGAGGTCGGCATGACAGGCCGGACGGGCGAAAGAGAGAGTCCGTCACGCAACATCACGTGACCGCATGCCTAAAGCCAAACGCACACAGGGATACACATCTAGGGAGAGTGGAGATGGTGGTGGTGGTGAGGGGGGGGTCTGACAGGGCAGCTATATAACGTGCGCGTGCTGAAATGCAGGATCCGGTCAGTGATGAAACCATACTGTATGCATAACACTGGGGGGAATGGAGGGTAATGGGAGACCTAGGCATCCTCTCGAGACCAGATAAATTCATTTCTGGGACGGAAAAAAACGCATCGAAATTAGAAAAGTCGAGATTTTGGTTTATACAGTGAATTCAGTGTTGGGTAGAATCGGAACGGAAAACTTTCGTTACTAGGAACTGGATATTTTTTCAGGAACTTAGGATTCATTTTTCCTTGGAAGGAAATGCGCTCATGCTAACGACGACGCTCTCTGGAAATTTAAACAGCTCGAGGAACAATCGTAACCCAAATAATTTAATCGAGGGCGAGAAGAGCTGCAGGTCAAAATTTCATCGCGCTTATTCTACATCACGAAACATCAGGTAAAAAAATTTCTTATCCACCAATATTGATGTTGAAAATATTTCAATTATTTTACCTAACCATTTTTAACTTTCCTTTGCATGACTATATCATATGTCATTCGCAATTCATCGCTAAACAATATCAATAATATGCTGAACAAGTAAAACCCGATTAAAATTAATTTGTAGCCGCCAATTTTATTACTTGATCATTCGTAATATTCATGATAATGGTAGAGGATATAATATCATAATTCCCTATTAATCGCCAAATCATCTCAACATCTAATAGGTAAAATTCGATTAAAATTAATTGGACGCAAACCCCCCCAGACACAGATCCAGCATGGAAATTTAGAAATTGTGATCAATTCGCAATTGAGCAATTGGGTCTACCGTTCACTCCGAGGCAGGCTCAGAACCCGCCTGTCTGCAGCGGCGCACGCCATCATTCAATTACATGAAATTTAAATAATTTCGCGTATACCGCATTCGCCCAACTAACTCCAGAATTTCGTTAGCTCGCGCCGGAACCAGGTCAAAAGTACCGCACGTTCACGTACGTGTAACGCTAAAACTATATAATCGTTCGTGGTGGCCGAGCATAATTGATAATCCCCCTTCCCCCCTCCCCTGCTAAAAAAACAGGGCGAGGCGCGGCTGGAAACTCGTAAACAGGAAAATTGTAATATTTGATTGAAACGCAAGCACGAACTTTTCAATCAAAACTTTTTAGTTTTATTTTAATCTGGACCGGGCGATTTGGCCGCCAGAGGAGGTGCCAGTCGCGTAAAATTTCCCCAGGGATTACTCCGAAGGAATTAAGTGAAATAAAGTAAACTTCAATTCGTTAAAATTTGGTCTAACTAAATGGCGTCAATTCGTCCGTTTTTATGCCGTTGCGAACGGAATTGTCCACCGAAAACCTGCGTTCGAATTCCCTGCGATTTCGCATAAAATTTCGATCAGCTTCATGGTTGCCCGCAGGTAGGGGCAAGGGGGGCACTTTGCCCCCCCCCCCACCCCCCTGGAAAATTTTCTGCGGGCGCCCATGATCAGCTTCACATTTTTAGGGGAGCTTCCAACATTCCATAATTTTGCCTAGCCTTGGCTGCCTGCCTAGTAGTAACCTTGGAAACTATTTGGCAAATGACGCTCAGTATGTTAAAATTAATTTGCAGAGCCAATTGGAGAAATACGATCTGCGTAATTACTGACTAGGGCGGCAATATCGCGATTTCAGCATTCAACCAAGCGTGTGCCAAACGGAAGCAAAATCTGGGCGGGGAAAAAAAAAAACTTGCAGACAAATTGCGTGTCTTGATAAACCACAAACTTTTCGAATGCCAGACGAAACCTTAGAAGGCAATTATCGAACGACGCGCCTTCAATTTTCCGGTAATTCTACCTTGGTCCTTTAGAACGAATTTGCGAAACATTGATCAACTTATCCGTGTCATGCACACATACAGTGCTGGTCGCAATTTGCGACTCAGGAATCAGGATACCTCGTAGCCTTTTCAATCTATAAAATGGTGTGCACCCCCCAACAAAAATTATAAAATAAAAGTGCTTGACATTTATGATATTTATGAATATATTTTTAATATAAAAACCAATACATTTATTTAATCGTACAATTATTTATTTTAGCATTTGGTGGCTTGCTCTCGATGAGGCCTCTTGAAGAAGACACTAAGTCTTATTGGCATGGAATCAACAAGTTTCTGGAATTGAATTGCCCCAATTTTGTGATTTAGTGACCAATTAAAAAACAAAAGAAAACAATTTTTGTCGGGAAAACCTATTTTGATATATGGAAAATTCACCACCTAATCTACACTTAAAATTCAAAGTAGTTTTATATTTTATTTTCCATGAGCACACCACATTGAAAACGGACACTGTCAAAGAAAACATATTTTGAGTCACCGATTGTGACCAGAAGTGTCCATACAGTGGAGGCCCAAAAAGCACAGCGCGGTCACAGATAAGACGCCATTCGCCGAATAACGCAACCGGCAATAGGGGTACCGGCGCATCACCCCCGGGGTGCGATACCGGATTTCCAATTACCAAGACAGATTGCGGCCATTCGAAAAAGGACATGCCAGATCCGACAACAGGGGCGCGCCTTCGGTGTTCAAACCTCGGGCCCGGATCAAGTCACGTACGAGAGTAGGCGACTAAATTTAATTCGGTCGCCAAGTGATAAGAGATTGAGAGAGCCGGCCCAAATAACCAAACGCACCACATTGAGATTGAAGCCAAAGGCAAGATGGCTGCGAGACACGCGCGAATGCGCCAAGGCCGATCCCAAAAGTTTCCGTTTTCACACACGTTGACCAAAATACAATGGAAAGTATTTGACCAATGTTGTGTAGGAAAAAACGGTAGAGGAACGTCTCGTTCTGATGAATTCGTTTCTATTCTGAGGAACGTTGGAATGTAATCGTTCCTATTCTGAGGAACGTTGGAATGTCCTCGTTCCTATTTCTAGAATGGAACGTTGGAACGTCCTCGTTCCTATTTCTACAAAGGAACGTTGGAACGTTCTCGTTCCTATTTCTGCAAAGGAACGTTGGAACGTCCTCGTTCCTTTTTCTGAAAAACGTCCATGCAAATGAAAATGGCCATACGTTCGACGAATTGCGAAATATAATTGACAAGAACAACCAAAAATAACCAAAAAATGGGAAATAAACACGCATTATGCATATCCTAGAGTTGGTAACATTTCAAGGGGGATTCACTTGCGGTACGGACCATACTAGGGTCGAATCCCGGGACAGGCTCCCATTTATTACATCCCCCGAAATAACGGCGACATTGTGTCCACCAATTAATCTCAAGAAAAGCGATTGGCATATCGCAATCGCGTAGCCGATTGCTTCAACTTGATCATAAAAAATAAAAATAACATGCCAACGCGTAAAATTCCACTTGGAAAACAACACAAACCTTTGTTTCAAGAAATACATAATTTTAGACAGAGAGAGAAAAAAACAGTGGCAGACTTAACCATCCCCGTCTGATACCGTCAAAAGTTGCAGAAACAACGCGGTTTGGAAACACGACAATGGCCACCGCATATAAATAGGCCCGCTCTTCCCTCGAGGCCACCGGGGCCACCACGTACGCGTTCACCCTAACCTCCCAACCCGCATTCCCAGGACGCAATTTTGTCTCAAAACGCGAACACCCCCCTACAAAACCACCCACCAGCAGCAGTAGGACACCGCGCCGTCGTCACAACCATCCAACAACGACGCGCACGGAGCTTCGCATGCCCTCTGCGAGTGACACCCAGGTCGCGATATCCTCGTTTTCTAAATCAAACCACGTATCGCCTTTATATTCGCGAGACTAGGAAAAAGTACGGGCGGCGTGCTCGAAAAAAAAACCAATCGCGAGGACTTGGCGAAAAATAAAGCCGGGCGGCATCGTTGTCGCAAGTCGTGCGTCATACTAATTTCAGAGTAACTATACGGTTTGACTTATGATTTTTTTAAGAAATTTTCCCACAAGACATCAGACGTGGCTGGAATATTTGATCAAACTTTTAATTGAGAAAAATGTAAGATTAATAATATGGTAACTCGATTGAGAATGATCAGGTAGCGTTCAGTCCGCCGTCGAAGCAATTTGGCTACGCTTAAAGTGTCGATGCCAGCGAAACAAGCGTCAGATTCTGGTTTTCCCGCCAAAACCCGACAAGACAAAGACCCGACACAAACGCAACTAACAATAAGCATATACACTTAATTTTTAAACGGTTAAAGACAACGTTACAAGTCATGGTTTTCATTTTTTAGCTAAGTACAAAAATGTAACGGCGCTCTAGGATAGCGCTCATGCTTGGGTAGATCAGCGGAGGAAGAATAAGGGGATGGCCACGCACCAGGATTTCAGTCAAAGAACTTGATAGTTGCGTCATCGAATCACAGTACTGCCGAACGAAATTCGGTCAAAAGATCGGCCACTACAGTGTATTGCAAAAATAAATACCTAAAATACAACCAAGAATATAAAAAAAAATTAAAATGAGTTGTAGAATGACTCTTCATGAATAAAATCATGTATTTATAATGAAAAACAGCTTAAGTAACATACAGATTAAAGAAGAGCGAGCCGAAAATGAATAAATTATAAAACGACCAAGACGACAGAGGGGAATCTGGTCACCTTGGTTTTCTATAACGCGGTTACGATGACGCCAGCGCAGAGGGAGCATCGTCGCACAACGTCGCCGTCGTCGACGAAAGTAACATTTTAGAAAGACAAATCACGATTGCCTTGTAAAATAATCCATAACGGCAAAGCCGGAGCGATCGGCTCTGCATACTAATTACCGAATCAGCCTTTCCAAGCGCAAGAAAAGAGAAGCCTTCTCTGTCGCGTTATGTGTGTATGTGTGCGTATACAAGTACGTGTATATAAATACACAGGCGGAGCCATTTTCTTTCATAATTTCCGTTGTGTATCTAGATAGACGACGCATACACGACGAGCTCTCTCGCATGCGGCCCCTATACCGACGACATCCGCAAGTTATGCAAATCAGTTTTACGGACTATAAGCCGAACACAACGAAGACGTATAATATTCACTCCGGCAAACTACATTATACACGGAGGGGCCGACACACAGTATACGGATACACAACATTACGAACTCTTGACTCGTGAGACCACCCGTGAAGAAGATGACAAAGAATATTTTTATTTAATATGTCAGGCTAATACGCTTCGAAATTATTCAATCCCAGGGTGCTTGGTGAAAATGTGCCCCTCAGCAATAATGTGCATAAATGTGCCCCTGTCAGCCTAAGCAATACCCTCTAGTGATATTCACTGCAGTTATGAGAAAGTCGACTCTCACATAAGCGGCCACACTGCAACGAAACGTTGACATTTATGTGCCAACAATATCAGCGTGGACAGCTGACACATGGACCATTAAAATGACCGCATATACCAATAGTAGCGCCACGAGTTTGCAGCCACGACTCCAGTCTAATCGGAACCTTGTCGCACTGTGTAAAGTCCGATAGATGAACACTTTTAATCGGTCAGACACCGCGAAAATAAATACAAGAGCTTTCGGCTGCGATGCCTTTATTCGTTAGTGAATAAAATGATAGAATTGTACATGTCTAGGACGAGGATCTTAATAATAAAGGTCTTTTAACAGCTCTATATTTAAAAAATAATGAGTTGTAGGAACCATTTTATGTAATCCCTGCACGTTAGCATGTTCCTCTCAGTTACAATCCACAAAACTATTTTTAAAAAAATATTTTGATGTTCCTACGAGTACATAATGTGTATTATAGCTTCACTCTTCTCACAAATTAATTTTAAAAGGTCAGTTCTCAAAAGATCAACACTGACGAAAACGAGTGGCGGGTCTAACGTGTTGTTTTCTGAAAACGTGTATGAACAAGGAGATCTCGTGAGGATGTGGAGCTCACGTTAGCTAGACCTTTCCGGAATACATCTTTGGCGAACTATTTTGCACCCTAGCGACGTTCGTCACATAAAAACAGTTGCCGCAGCCGCTTCTGCCGCATAAGTATCAGGGGGGAAAACAAAAAGATCCTGATTCGTCGCACTCGGCGGAATACTATCTCTAGGAACGTTGAAATTAAATATAAATGTCGCTTTAACACGTCTGTCGTAAAAGAAATGTTTCGCTTTGGGTAAAGCGTCGCAACAGCGTTGCCGACTCAGAACCTAACGAGTGGTATGATAAGGATTGAAATCGGTGAATTTCTGGCTCGTAGACACAGACAGGCAATCCTTAAAACCAATAGAGGGACCCAACACAGATAGGAAACTTTACATATTACAAAAGTTAAATGACTGGATTCGTTAAAATAAAGAGCATATACACCGAGGCAAAAAATCATAAGTGGAATACGGTGTGTGGAAGAGGTTCTTCCGCATAATCGCACGAAATCAAAACCACCAGACAAAAGTAAATTATCTCCAATATGCTCACCACGCTTTATCGTAAGATGGCGTTGCATGTTATCACCTTCAATCGACTTAAGTCCAAATAGTGGTTCATTTTACCTTTTCTTTGCAATTTTAAATAATATCGGTTTGTGAAATGGCAATGGTTTATTTATTAAATAATGATCGCTGATGTCAAGCGACTAGACCAAAATTACAATCTTAATGACTTTAAAGCATCGTCAGCGACCAACATTGGCATTAAAAGTGTATGTCATCGCAAGCTTGCACCTAACATACCAATAGGTTAAGACACGCTATTTGGTTAATCATTATTACCAAAAGCCGCTTTTCGGTTAGCGAAAAAAAACATATTTTTTCTGTTTGCTCGAGAAACGGTTATCTAGGAATAATAGTTGACTTGTTGTTTAACGTCATGAAATTCAAAGCCACCTAAAGCGAGCCATTCCGACATGCAGTTTATATTAAAAGGTTTTTCCAGAACTCGGTAATAATTTAGAGGGTTCAGAAAACATGGGAAGAGGAAAATGGAACACGGAATTATTTAGAAGTTTTAGAACATGTACCACGCACAAAACATCACAAAAATGTAATGAAAAATTTCTCGTGCTATATAAACATGTGCATGCCAGTTGTTACACACATCGCATGGAATGTACGAGTAGTAAGTATATAGGCTACGTCGGCAAAAACACTCGATTGTACATGTAACGACATAGTTTCATCGCGGCATCGCGTGACTATCGAAAACGAAAAGGTTGGCGTTTTACACGGGAAAATAGAAGGCCCGCATGAACACAGACAGAGCCCCCATCGAAAGTCTAAAAAACAAACACGAGAAAAAAAGAAAAGAAAAAAAAAAAACGAACGGAACTAACAAGCATGACCAGCGGTTTGCTTTTGTCGTGGGTCCAAAGAAAAACAACATTCTCCTTTCGTCGAACGTTGTCACTATTAAAATACCGCGAATGGATGCGGATATCTCTCAATCCTAAATTATTGGGAAAAACAGTTCTTTCAAGCAAACATCCGTGGAGGCTACATAATTTTATAAACCATAAAGAGAGAATAGTAATAGAACGACGTTAAACTAACTGGAAAGGAGCTGATGATACATCTTAAAAAATTACTTGTATCTTGACATGAGATATATTCGAGATTTACTTTTTAAAATTTGATTTATAAATAATTATAAATACACTGTTTAGTTTTAAATAATTTTATATTTCAAATTATTGCCGAATATATCAAAAGAATAACAACCCATGTAGCTCATCATATCGTGACATAGACTACAATAGATAGTTGGTTAGAGGCCTTAATAATAAAATACGCCTTAATAATAGTATTAGCAATTTTTTTTTTCAATATTATTTTTGACATTTTTTTTGGCATCACTGTCGAATGTCATCAGTGTAATGAATAGCACTACAGGAGATGGATGGTGCACCACTCTAAACGCTTGAGCACATTGTCACCAGTACCACAGGATCGAATAAACGAGAGCCCGATCCGGGAATCGTACCCTGCATTTTCTCACATATCTCCATAGAG
>JAUJYS010004922.1:0-11480 GCA_033995665.1 Melogona broelemanni
TGATCACTGTAGTGAATATCACTACAGGAAGTTATTGTACCCCTCGTGTTGCTGTGGCAATGTGTGAGGGGCACATTACAATACCACAGGATCGAATAAACGAAAGCCTGCGCCGGGAATCGAACCCGGGACCTCTCAGTAGCTCAGTAGACGGTGACTATGTCCACTGAGTCTGAGTCTAACCTTTTTCAATAATCTCGTAGATTTTAGTTGTATTTGCATTTTTAAAATTACAGGTATTTCCAAAAAATAGGAGCCGTTTACAAGATAAAATGGCAATCATAAATGTTAATTAATTTCCATACGTTGTTCTCTTTGCCATTGCTACTTCTCAGCGTTAGTCGGCGCTGGGGAGTGGTTTTGGTGTCTCGACCTGAAACAAAATTGGGTCAATCTTTTTTCTCCAACCAGCGGAGTTTTTTGGACTTTAACACCACGGCATTCTGGGCCGAGTCACTTGTAGTCTTGGCGCGTTTGATACAACCCGGGTCACCTATCGGGGGGAGGGGGTGGAAGTCGTGGGGAGTGTCCCTGGAGAGAGGACTAGGAAAGTGATTTTCAAACTTGGGATAATCTCTCGTCCATCCCTTAGCATTATATTTGATGTCGCGTAGCTCATGTGATCGTTTCATTCTTCAATTTGTTCTCTTGGACCAGGAATTCAGAGGTGGTTGTAAATAAAAATATGGTAGTAAGATTAGTTCACCTGCTGTCCACAGATATAGTGGCGCTGCGATTCGTATTATATTTGTATTACGCATCGCAGCGCCACAGACCCTGTGGGGTATGTGAGCTACACTTTCTTAAAATATTTTTACTTGCAAAAACCTCTGAATTCTGGCTGCTCCAGATGCTTCTGCTGAGCGCCCTCTATTGGCACTTTGTGCTCACAAGCTGTACATGTCATGAGAAATATGATTTGTGCGTTGAAATAATTCCAATAATCCAAACATTGGTTTGTTTTGGTGTGACTTCCTGTTTTGGGAACCACTGTTCGTCGATACTAAATGTGTAATGTCGCAAAGATGCGGCGGTATTTCTCTCGCTTGGGAAGAGGGGGGGGGGTGTTCTCAATCTTCCTGAGACCTGGGAAAAAACAATTCAGTTTCTCTTATGCGTTTCATTCGATAAAAATGCGTACAAAAGCATTGCATGTATGTACCTCGAAGCTCCTGAAGTGTTCTCTTGGTGTTGGTCTTTCTTGTGCGTTGCTGTCCCCCTTATTCTTCTCCAGTACAAATGTTAGGCAAAATTACCAAGGGTCTCCGCTTGATAGATTGTAAAACCGAAAGATATTGGTAGGTCACTTTATGAACATATTTAAAAAAAAGTATGACGGGTGCTATCCGTTTTGGATGTATGTCAGGTCTCCGGAATCGCGGAGTAGGCTATACCAATGGCACCGATCCAGCGTTGTCGCCCTCCCCCCCTCCCTCCCACGGCCGGGATCCGGGTTGCCATGGCATCGGCCCCGGGCGGCCCTCCGTAATTTCTAGGCGACAACTGCAAGAAACACTTCATTGCGCTATGATGTTCTAGAATCCTCTCGAGATCCATTGCTTGGCAACACGGCATCGAAACATGCTGGTCACCCAAGTTACTTGTTCTTTTTCTAAAACTACTAGGCACTGCAGAGCTATTTTTGAAAAAATATTTTGTTAAAAATGCTTATTGATATTCCCGTCGTAAAGCCCCCGCCCAGCCCTCTACCAAGGTGAGGGCCTCCTGGTAATTTTGTCTAGTCCAGGCTTTTTATACCTAGGTAGGGATCTTTTTCGTGTATCTGACACACGCCTTTACTCCGGCAGCTTGAGTGTCATTCACAAGGAAGGCGCTCGCACGAAAAATTCCAGTGGTCTCGGTCGGGATTCGAACCCGTTATCACGGGTGTTTTTGTTCAACGAGCTAACCACTGTCATAAGAATAATATCCGAGAGTGACACATTTTCAACAACATCCCGCAGTAATAAAAAATAACAACAATGAGAAAGAATAATGACTAGGGCCCGTGCCGGGAATCGAACTCTGGACTGTCGCACCAAGTCAGTTCCTCAACCAACCGGGCTTCGACTGATCCGTGTTCAACTTTGGTTGGATGCGGAAATGATGTATTTATAAATGCGGAAACAATAAATGTAGCGGCATATTGTTCGGATAGAATCTGTTGGGATACGGCAACGAAAACGACTAATATCGGTTTACGCTTTCCGCACAATATTTTAATCTAAAATTCACAACACCAGTCGTGTAGACGGTGGGTCTCATCCGGTTAGAAGTACGGGGTTGGGTTCGTAAGTGCGTTTGACGCGACCTCCCCTACTTAGCCGAGACATAAATTGGCGCTCTCTCGTCTTTTTCTTTTTGGCGTGCGACGGTTCGTTCTTTCGAATCCCGAGTTTCTGACGCCCGGGTCTCGCTTCGAACCGGAGCTCCCACCATGCCCACCCCTTCCCCCTCCCACCTCCCCCTCCCGACAGCTGTCGTCGCCGTTGCCAGGAAAACCGCGAGTGAAATGTCTTTGGGGGTTGTGTTGGTAAGTAGGGAAGTGGCTATACGATTGTTAGCGAAAGTTCGAAGGCAAGGTGTGTGTTGAGAGAACAGCGAACACGAGGGCGAATCTAAAAATGTTGAATCTCGTGAACTGGGGAATTATCTGAAGTCTTGGGTAGGAACGGAACGGAACGGAAAAGTTCCGTTCCTAGGAACTGGTTCTTTTTTTGAGAAACTTAGGAACGAACGCCTTGGGTCCAGTTATTTCATGAGGAACGAAAATTGGTTTCTTGTTTAGAGAAACTGGAACGGGGTTCCTTTTCAATTTTCCGAGATTCTAAGTGGTGTCGGTACTGTCGGACTTTAGGGATTATCAGCGTGGTCTGGGGATTTTTGCTGGTTCGGTCTCGTCTAACAAATTTAATTAAAACTTTTACTTTATTCGAGAGTTGTCTGGCAACCCTAAACGATATTGTCCGCGGTGTCAGACTCTGGGGGATGATATTCCGAAAAAGCTAGGGGAATTTTGGTGGTTTGGTTGTCTTACATATGGTCTAAACTAATTATCCTTTCATATTTTTATTATATTTTTCTTACTCTGTAATTTACCATGAAAACAGTTAATCCTGGTGGCCCAAATTCAATTTTCCTGCAAGAATGGGAATTCAGTTTAAAGTTATTTTTGAAATCCAAAAATAAATACAGCGATTTGCTTTAGTTAATGTGCTTGAAAATTTCCTAAACAGAGAATATAATTTGCTCCAGTTGTATCGGGCTAAATGAGCACAGTAAAAATAAATGAGTAATATTCATTTCTAATTCAACACGAATGAAAATCTTATTTTGTTAGTATAAGAATTAGGATAATTTATATCGTTTTTGATTTGTACGTGCAAAATGCATCGTGCAATTTAGTCCTATTTCAAATTGTATTATTTAAAGGTGAAGTGCATTTTGGTACAGTAATTTTGGATAGTCATAAAATAGGTGTCTAAAATCCCCAATTTCCAACAAAGAAATGTAAATTTTCTACAGGATTCCGAAAAAAGTAGTCACATTGAAATTCACCTCGTCGTGTAGAGTGCCTGCAACAAAGCGTATTTTTTTTTCCTTTTTTTCTTAAACGCATTTTTGACATCTTCGACATTTGTGAGGTCCCCTTTGTTGCCGTCGGGCCCATTATGCAAATTTCTAAAGCTTGCCATATGAAGAAAACGTCACTGCCGCATTTTCTAACACCCGAATCGTATGGGCTCATCGCGGCATGGCGTGCTACGCCGTACGCCGGCTAATACGTGATCGCTCAATAAATATCTCTACCTAGGCCAGAAGCCTAGACTAGGCCAAAATATCAGATCTCTCCATAAGGATTGTAAATAAATGTGGGTAATGTCAGTAAATTTAGCAGTTGTAGTAGTAATAGTGGTGTTAAAATAGGACATATTCGTCCTCGATTGGTCATTTTGCTCTCCATAAGAGACCCATCCTTATGAGCTTGCAATCAGAAATTGTAGTTGTAATTGTTCGAAATTTCATCCATAAGTGCTGCTTATTGCTAATAAGCACCAAGCTAAATTTATTTGGACAGATATAATCTTCAGGCTTTTTGAACTTAACACAAATTAAGATTGCTATTATTTTGGATATCAATAATTTCTGCTCAAAAGTGGGAACATCGCTGCGATGTTTTGTGATTGTAATTGTATAAGATCTCGGTGTTTACGAAGTGGACTTGTGCGCTATCTAGTTCTTTGACCTCGTTGGAAGTGACCAGGGCGCCTCCTAGTGATCCCGATTGCCCCCCGTAGTAGCAGTAACAGCGCTGTGAATCGTCGGTAGTCTTCGTGTATATTGGCGTGACATTGCCATTGGTATGGGGACGCGGCATTTTGCATATCCGCCGTTCGGTCCCCGCTAATTGCGTGATGCAAGACTCTGGGAATAATGGTTGAGTGCTTCTGCGAGTACTAATCAGATAGCTGAGACCACACACACTGTAAGATGAAATGATGATCAAATGGGAAGGGGGGAGAAAAAAAAATGGGACGAGTTGACTTTTAATGGCGACTAATTACAGGCTCTCGCCAATTGCTCGACATGTCGCAAAACCCCGCCCCTTCACCCCTCCCTCCCCCTTCCTCCTCCTTATGAGCATCTTCAAGGAAAGTGGTAGGGGGTGGGGGGGGAGTGGAATAATTTTTGGTCGCCGAAAAAGAAGTGACGATGTGTTGGTTTCGCGTGCGATCACGTTTTTTCTTTTAGCGCCTTTATCATGCTCGCACATCGTGAGTGAGTCAGTCTCCTTATAGTTGTAGCACCCACTCCTGGGTTCTTAAAGAGGATGAGTCATCACCCGTTACCGCACCCAGGGCTGGAATCCCTGGTCTGGTCCTGTGCTACTAGGTTTCGTGTAGACAGTCGGTCAAAGGTTAACTAGGATATTCGACTATGTCGAGTTGTGTTGCAGATTTCTCAATTTTGACCTCTGCCCCGGTAGAACTAAGTTATGTGCAATGCATGAATGATTTTGAACGGCTTGGAAATTGAAACGCTTGAAGTGATTTGGAAAAGGTTTTTTTTCTTCCTTAAGTAATTTAATATGGTTTAGATGTTGAGGGGAAAAAATGACCTAAACGATTATAGGCATAGTCCTTCCTAAACAGTCGAAAATGCTAAAAAATATTTTCAATTCATATTAAATATTAAATATAAAATACTCAATTCTCGAATATTTTGGTATTTTTATCTGTTTTTTAACCGTATTTTAATTGCAATATAGTTCATCTGCATCGTTCCGGTTCGGCGATTTAAATTATATTCATCACATGTTAGTGAATTTTTTTCGTGAGAAAACTTGGTCGTGAGAATACGAGTACACAGGGACTATTGTGTTATTGTTCTAATCATTTTTTTTTTTAAATAATAAAACCAGCATTATTATTGCTTAGCAGTTTTAAAATTATTTTTCGTTTTAGACACAATTATAAATCGACACTTTAATCGGGTAATCAAAAACAATATAAACGAACTATTGAATTAGCACGTCACCCACTAACCATTATTCATTTCAAATTTGCGTCCTGCCTGTTGAGCTTTTGTTCCAACGTGTCAAATTGGCCCGAACTTATTTCGATCGAATCTGCTTGCACAAACAACTCGTCTTTTCTGCACGCCCCGTTGGATCTCCTTGAAGGGGTTTGTGCTGCGCCCCGTTGCCAATTGCCAACTTTGGCGGCTTCGGTGGTGGTAGTGATGATGGTGGTGATGGTGGCGGCGCGGTTTGTGCAGACTCAACCAGCATCAACCAGCATGCCCGTCAATCCTATTTTGGGGTCTTGGAACCTGTTGGCGCTTCGTATTTTTTATTTTCGGTGGGGAGGAGGAGGGAGGGGGGGCTCAACCACCCGCATGCCATGCATTGATTCGGCTGGTGTAATGTGTCTGTGTGTGTTTTGGATGTCGGCGAAAAAAAAAGGAATCTCTCGAAAAAATGCGGGACTCTAGTTCGAGAGACTGTAATGTGGTCCGGACAAGCCTTTCACACGGATGGAACATTTTTTTCCCCCCGGTTTTGCATAAGATGTACGTATCTAGTTTGGGGTTGTGGATTTCGGGTTTTAGGAATGTTGATGGCCGAGCTCTTGCGTGTTTGCTTCAGTCACCCCAGTTGAGGGGGCGTTGGGACTACGACACTTTCATTCCATTAGTACATGGGAACCGGAGCTGGTTGTTTTTGGAAAGATGAGCGGTTCATGTGTAGCTCTGCTTAATATGGGCACTGAACTGAGTTTTTTTTAATTTACAAAGAGTTTTGTGAACTAGAAAAAGGTCCTGCTTCGCCCGTGATAAGAAAAGACTGATTTTTTTCAAAAATTGTGTTTTTGTTTAAAAATAAAAATTCCCGCAAATATTTGAATGTGTATTTTGAATGTAAAGTTGCTTTTATTAAAATGATTGTTCAAGTAATGTATTCTGTTTAGTTAGATTTTTGTTAATGCAACCATCATCAATGCCAAGGAGCATGCAGTGGTATGTCAGTCACTGACAGATACATACATTTAAAAAAAAAAATCAATGTAGACTATTTTCATATACACTAATTTTACTCTTATAGTACAGAGCTTATGTTTAAAAAAATATCAATGATTGAAATTTGAATCAAAAATATTTTAGTTGCCGCCGGGTTTCAGGTACTCTGTTTTTGCGTACGTATGACTAGGATATCTTATCAATACCGTCTCTTTATCAACAACCGTTCTAATGAGTTATTCTGATTTTGATTGCAGTATCATCAAATTTATGATATCGATAATTTTTAGATTCGAAAAATGTCGAGATAGCAACAATTTTTGAGTGTTTTTTTTTTCTCGAAAATTTCTATAGCTACGATAAATACGGTCAAAAATTCTTGTTTCGACTCCAAGTGATTGCCACCTTCCGAAATTCGATCACGCTGGATAATTAAAATTTCGAAGACATTTGAGATGTCGTCGTGACATCCGATAAGTGCAAAATATCCGCTATCCGAAAAAAACAACGAATTAATCGAAACAGGTGTTGTGTTAGACCACAAGGTCTGTTTTTTTTTTTCGGTTCGTCCGTGGTTTGAGTGCGTTGTGTAAAAATCTCACGTCTTTCAGTGTGGGTTGACACTGTGTTGTTGTCCTGAATGGTCTGTCCATCCGTTTAACCTTGATGTGGTTTGTGTGCTTGAATAATTCTCCCGGCATGAGCTGTCGCTGTCAGGGACTTGTTTTTAAACCCAACCCCCGCATTAATCGCCGGTTATGCTCTCATAAGACCCGTTAAGGCAGTTCTAACTTTTCCAGCAGATTCATCCGCATTGAATATCAGCAGATTTAACAAAATTAATAAAATACAGGAAAGATGAATAAAGTCAAACTGATCAATGACTCATCGTATCCCAGTCGGTATTGCAACCGTGCGGCGATCACGGGTTCGATTCCCTGCGTGGGCTCTCGTTTATTCGACCCCAGTGTACTGGCGAAAATGTGGCACCCTCAAACATTGCTAAAGGACCAGGAGGGGTGCAGAATCTCCTGTCGTGTTATTCACTAATTGGAAAAAAAAATATGGTATAGAATATATTGATACTCGATGTTATGTTTAAAAAAAATGTAAATAAGTCACAAATTTGCCGTGCTTTCAATCCAGTTATGGTAAGACAATTACCAATTGCTTGTTGGCTTAACCTGCATACTGCTTTGATTCTATATATTTTTTTTTGTCTGGGTAGAAAAAGAAAGTAAACAAATCAAATCCTTATTCAAATCATTTACAATTGGCTACACGAGTATTTTCAATTACAACCTGTCGTTCTATAGTCAAAATGTGCGCCACCTAGTATTTAATCGTTGCGTCCATAGTCTTTGTGGCGCGGGTCTGAGGTGGTGGAAACATGTGTCTGGTTTGCGTGTGGTGCGTCGGCTAAATGTACTTCACTGGCGATTTTTCAAGGTTCAGTAATTTGCTCGATTCGCTATAAAAGGAAACGCATTCCACTTCCATGTGCTGGGAGGATTCGCCAGCCAAACATATTTTGCTTTGACGTTTATATAAGCAATTTGTATTGGGAGTGTACAGTGCATGTACACATATTACACGTGTACACGTTGGACAAAATAATGGAAATAGTTCAAATAAGGTGCACAAACAGATATGTTTCCATTGTTTTGTCCAACTCCTGTATGTGGGTCGTGTGGAGTAAGTTCGCCAGTCTTGTTTTATGATTAATTGAAAATCAATGTGAATGGACTTGCGGTTTATATTCGTAATATACGCACGCTTGTGTCGCTCGTTCGCGTGTGCCTGGCGCACAACGTTTTGTTTATACATTTACGTGCTATATAGCTGCTGAGCGTTATTTTTAGTGACTGGCGGTTTACGTCTGTAAAATAGGCCCTGCGTAGGCGCAGGCGCAGGCAAGCCTCTAGCGCAGTTGATTCTAAAAACGAAATACTATTTTCTGGTTATTGAAATGGGAACGGCAAGCGGCGTGTGCATTAAAAACGACATGTGATTTGATTCGTGCTTTTAAAAAAAATTCAGTTAATGTAAATTATTTTTGTTAATGATAGTTTATGTTCTCAATTTTTTGTGGTCATTCTGTCAAATGTACCACTTGACATGAATTTGTCTTGGTAGCATATTTTATCTATTATTATTTTTATAGTTATTCAACAGTAGTGAGCAACACTGCATGTTAAACCATTTAAAGACATTAACTTCACAGGTTGTGCTTAAACTCTCTAATTTACTCATTCACGATGAAAAAAAAAAATTTTTTGGTATTTTTAACTGCTTATACGCATCCATGCCTTGTAATATTTATGTTATGAATTTCTTCAAACAAATTTATTTACTTTTTCCGACTTTTTAGGTCCATGCCTGAGTAGAGTTTATGTCTGTTTATTTTTTTAAGCACTGCAGGATATTCTGTCCATTTTCACCAGAACCATGGAATCGGGTAAACGAAATTACGAGTCGGGGGTCGAACCTGGGACCGTTGTCGTACGGACATGCCTGTCTCTCGACTGAGGAAACTGTTGAGACGACCCGTTTCTTAGGTGCCAATTTTTTCAAGTTTTAGAAAGGAGCATCCTGTTTGCGTCATCGGTTTTGAGATGTTGGAATCAAAGTTATTTGGCGCTATCTTTGTAAATTTTAGCATTGCCAAATTTGAGATGGACTTTTGGGCGTGTGCCGACAAAATGAATTCAAAACAACTTGTTTTGAATTCAGAGATGTTTCGATTCAGAGATATGTTTTGGGGCTATCTTGTATTCGCTTGATTTTGTAATAGAGGGGAAACTGACGAAAAAAAGTTTTTCAGCAGTATCTTGAATTTTAGATTTTTTTTATTTGCACCCTAAGGTTGCTGAGAACATAGTTTATTTTTATTCTAGAGCGATAGCCGATGCTTGTTAAATGTTTTCACCTGAACTTGTCATTTCTTAGTGGCAATTCCCCCCCCCCTCAGGTTTGGGGGTATTCTCACCTCTGTCCACTCGGTCACACTGCGGGGAATTTTATCCGATCGATTCTGTCAATGAAATTGGCATGTGTCGCGATCGATGCGTCGCTACATGGCCTTCTTTCCATAAGGTCAACGAGTTTTCCCCCTTCTGTTGTTGTCGAAAGTGTCACCTTGTCACCTTGATGCGAGACAGCACCAATTACATGTTAATTGGATTTGTTTCTTTGGCGTTTGACGCGCTGGGTGTCTTGTGTAGCTGGAAACATCAGCCATGGGCCCAGCCAGACGTTACCAACAACCTTAGTATTTTGTCGCTCGTTTGTATTAGTATAAATAAAAAGATTAGAAATTAAACCGCCAATTTAAAAGAAATAAATTAATCATTGTCGATAAATTAAAGTACTTAAAAAATACTTAAGTTCTTTCCGAATTTAAATTTATACGAAAAATTGTTCTACTTTTGAAATGCAAAAAAAAAAAATGTTAGGTCATTGAAATGTGTAGCTGTACAAAAATGCATTATATTATCGTGGATCTCAAATTTAGGGGGGAAATATATTTTAGGGTATTTTTTTAGGTTAAATTATGAGACTGTCAAAAACCAGTATATCTCCTGGTTTTTCGGGTGAGAAAAAATCAGTACAAGTTTGAAACCACCGGTTAATTGATATGAGTTTTCGGCGTTTATCTTTACTGATGTATCGGCTGTATCGCGTGCTAGTTATTAATAATGGAATTGCTTAGATAAACGCATTATCGAAACCAGCTGCTATCAATTAAAATGTCGAATCGTTATCGCTTACCGCATTTCTCACGTGACCGTGTAGGTGCCAGAATTAGGAAAATTATTGCTATTCTTTTTTCAAGTGAATGACAGTAAATGCACGTAGCACTTTTATCTCAGCAAATGGAACAATGACAGGGTTCCGTACCCACTTAGAAAGTCAGGCAAATGCATTTTTTAAATGGAAACGTCAAGGGGAAAAACTGAACAGAATTATAATATTTATTTTGGGGGATTTCTTTTTACAGTTAATGTTATGTTACTTACGCGTTCTTACTTCCTTCTATGTGATTCACGCTACGCGAGCTCATTCCTTTTCATAAGTTCGACTCTTTTTTTAATTTCGCGCTGCGCGCTCCTTCTTTTTCAGTGTGTTAAAAAATGTCAATGAAGGATCCTGTCCAACTGGAGTAGTCACGGAGGTATTCAAATAGTTCATTCATTTGCAAAAGGCACTCGAAATTTCGAAATCTTTGGAGAGAAACCGAAAATAAAGTTGCTCCTCCCCATTTAGAAATATCTTCCAATTGAATTTCCAGAGTGACAAAAAACATGGTTGCCCCGCGCTAGAACGCGTTTGAATGTGGCTTTTATCTGATGCTTTACGTCGTCCGGCCGACTTGTATACGACGTGGTTATTTATAATTTCGACGGACCTTTGCTCTCGCTCTGGTCGTGTTGCTGCTGCTGCTGTTGCTGCTGGCTACGATACTGACACCCACCACGGGGCTCGTTTTATCTTTCCATCTCGACGACTTTTGTGACGACGGATCGGGGCCGGGGCTAGGGTGGCACTGATGGAGATAGGAAATATAGTTGGCGACTGTTTTTGCGTGTCCGGCGCACACTGCTTGCAAAACTGGACTAACAGTCATATTGCATCCAAGACATCTTCTTTTAGGGGTAATTAAGATTTTTTTCAGACTTCAGGAAGATCAGGTGTGGTCAATTTCTTAATGTTCAATTTCTTAAAGTTTACATATTAAATTAATGAACAATAACATTGATTTAATATGTAAACTCAGTATGCCGCAAAATATTTAGACAGCTGATGATCGGAGTGGAATCTATGAAACATGTACTGTTAACCGTACGAACCTGTTACCGAACCGTACGAACCGTACGCACCTGTTAATGTACGAACCGATGGCTCAGTGGGTATGGGGACATGCTACGAAGCCAAAGGTCCCGGGTTCGATTCCCGGCGCA
>JAUJYS010004923.1:0-11480 GCA_033995665.1 Melogona broelemanni
CTCGGCGCTACGGTTAATTAAAAAAAAAAAAAAAAAAAAGTTTTCACGGAATTTTCACACAAATTTTGTTAATAATTTGATCAGTTCATTTTGTGCATTTAATGCCTCAATGGTTCCAATTGTTACCGCTTGAGGCGTTTCAGAAAACGCCAACCGATTGTTTTGATCCAATGCCACTAGAGGGCACGATAGGTGAAGAATTAATCTGTCATAACATAAGCGGTGTCGATCCACTATTTCATACTGCTTGTTAATCTTAAAGGTTAACTTAATTTAACAGTAGGGTGAAAGTCTTGCTCACGCTTGGGAGCCGGTACGATTTTAAATCCTTCCAGTTATGCTAAGAGTACGGTCTCTCTATGAGCTAGTCAATTTAAGTGGTTGAAGATATCGTTTGTTGGCATCGAACTTTTTCGACCAATGCCATCGACTAGTCGCGGTCGAAACCGAATACGTCATCGGCGTGTTCGCATCGTCCAAATTAATATCAACGGTGTTCAGTCGTTCGTCTACATTAGCCGACAATGGATAGCCGAATTAGTTTAGTCCGAGTAGAGACACGCGCCCCAAAAAAGAAGAAAAAAATGTGACTGGCAGAAAAACGAACCATGAAGAGAAAAACCTCGAGAAAGACCCAATATAGGCGGATGGATTTTCGTTCCAAACTGCCGCGACATTGATGATCCAGCGAATGCGCCACGTATGCCCAGCCGATCCTTTTGTTCCAGAGAGTAAAAGGAAAGAACTTGACACATAGCACGGGCAAGATTTTTTTGTCATTTCGATCACCATCACCACCCCAACCTTTTCGCCATTTTAGACGACGTCAGAAATTCTTGCGCGTCAATTTCTAAAGGAAAAAAGCTAAATCCATTTGTTTCGGTTAGGATTAATGGTTGTTCTTTTTCTCGGTTGTACACCGTAGATGGCAGCACCTTTCCGTCGGATCGTCACGTGACTCATCTGTGACCAATCGGAGAACGGACTGTGGACATTTTGTTTAATGGACAGAACATCCACTAAATTACAATCATTCGATAAATGAAAGCAGAAACTGCATAAACTATGAGAAATTTCATGCATTTTATGCAACAAAGCCGTAGTGGGGTTCAGTGGGAAAAATCCGTATTCATACATAGTGGTTAACTCACCCTGGGCTCTCTTTGGAGGCTCGGATGTGAAGTCATCGGACTGTTTACCCGCTACCATCCTCAATCCTAGCCTGTCCTGCCCTATCCCTATCTAATCATATTTCTTCATATTCACTTGAAATAATTTATTTTTGTTTAATCTTTTTCAAATATATAAACATTTAAAATAATGCCATTTACATGTACAAGTTACCCACGTAAAGATATTGAAATTCTCCCTAATAACAACATTTTTACACAATTCAAACCCAGGAAACTAACTTCCAATTCAAGAATATAAAAAATGCCAATAATAATATTTCAATTCTACAGGCAGATGGTTATTTTAAAAACACCGATGTGCCTTTTACTCGGCTAAGAATAACAGTTCTGTCGCCGTACTCTCTGTTGTCGTTGAGGTTAGCTCGGGAAAACGCTATTTCATGGCGCGCAGCACTTGGCTCGTTCGAGATTATGTACATTACGGCTGAAAACGTGTGTTATGTATTCGGGCGGGGGCTTACACGTTACGAGCGCTGTTCAAAAATGTTATTACGATAAATTCCAAAAAGCGATGCCGCCGGCAACCGCAGGTACACACAACCTATATGTAACAGTTTGTCAGACTGCGCGCCCGGGGCTATTGGCGTGCCGTGTTGTCGCGATGGATTCTGTCCCTCATCATTAGCACAGTCGCATCCACAGCGTGGAATAATAGCACTAGAGCGCCGGTCAAAACCCCTTGCTTGTGCGTGTATACTTAAAGTGGCGGTGTTGGGTGATTCGCGATTGGAAAAGAACACGACGTTGAGGTAGTTTGTGGCTTTCAAAAACTATTTCAATTACTTTTGTAATTTGACCCATTATAACATAAATTAAAATAACTTTTAATCTAATGTTTTAAAGGAATGGTAAGATTGCATTTTCAATTGACTCGTATTTCAAATAATAATTTGAAACGAATTAAAGAAAATTACGAGTAATTTGAAATCGATTAGTTGTATTATATTGATTAGTTGTCCAGAGCTTAGGGGTGGATCCTGCAGTCTGTCTATCCCAGCTACCATCGATCTTTCATTCCCTTCCCTGCCCCTCACAAATCTCCACAGAGACACGAGGGTGCAGTAATCCTGCAGTGCACTAGGCGCTATGGTAATTTAAAAAAAAAATTAGAGGCGCTTAAGAAATTTTAAGAAGATATTTAATGAAATTTCAAACATTTTCATATATTTGCATTAAGAATTCAAATAAATTTTAATTTTAATAAAATTTTAATAAAATCCAAATTAATTTTAATTAAATTATTCAAAGTTAATTTTGGACCAATGCTGGCGAAATGTTTCAAGCGGAATTAATAATTTTATTAAATTTTATTCAAAGATTCACAAATGTAATTCGATGATTTCGATAAAATAACAATTGTTGGGGATTTTCAACGAAACAATATGTTGTTTTGGGCAAGAGAGGATGTTTTAAGAATTATGGAATAATAATAGTATTGTCTAGTGCCTCGTTTTCCATACAATGCTTCGACGAGCCCTTAGGGCTCCGCGGTCATTTCCCAGGTGCTTAGCGGCCACTCCTGGACGCCATTAACTTGTATCCAAACAACATGAACTTGTATTAAATGGGGCTCCGCCATGAAATATTTTAGCCAGTTAGGGGCTCCGCCTGTGAAATTGGTTTTAAAAAGGGCTCCGCAAGCTAAAAAGTTTGGGAAACACCGGTCTAGTGATATCGAATTTTGACTTTGGTCATACTCTATCTAAAACGAGAAATTGTAATTAAATTAGCATGTATTTTATATGCGACATTTGCCGTGCACCGCACGGTAACTCGGCTATGTCGCTAGTGTCGCCACTGTCGCATCTGCCACTAGAATATCACAAGATGCATGGGCGTCATTATGCAGAGCGTGAACTAGATTCGTATGTAGGTACGTCCATTGGCGTGTGTACGTGTATGTACTGGCTACATGACAATGTCAATATTAGACTAATATTCACGAGAGACTTGGCTCCACCGTTTTAATTTCTATGGATTTCGGGTTCGAATTGATTGTATAGCCGGGCGCCTCCCCTACCATTTCCACTCGATAGGCGCTGCGCATTTATTCCACTAGATCCTCCTTAGACCTCGGGCTCAGCGAAAGACATTACAGAATAAAATTTAAAAAATATGTATTCATCATGATTGCGACAACGGCGTCGAACTCAAAGGAAACAAAAATAATTTGTCATCGTTTCCACTGTAACCTATTCTTAATGCCACATCTAAATAATCTCAACTCTTCTGTACATTGAGATTGAATCTTTCAATCACGTTTTGTGTAAGTGGTTCCCAGCTGTGTTTGAAGAGGGCAGCGGGTGGACGGGGTCCCAGAAGGCTTTTACAAAGTCGATCTAAATGGTTGTTTTCGAAGGCGTAACAAGTGATGTATGCGCCGCGCGCGGTTGACTAATCGGATACGGCGAGAATATCGATAAGCAAAGTTAAGTAGAAAGTGTTTGCGGCGGCAGTGACGATGATGATGATGATGAGAATGAAAAAAAAAATCGATCGGGTGTTTGTTACCAGAGTATTACGAGAGTATGCATACATCCACGTCGCTTTCGACTCTCCATCTATGGGTGCGCAAAGATGCAAGAGGGAGAAAAGTACCGTTGATTGCCGCCTCTCCGCGAATCGCGATAACGCTAAATTTCCTCGTTTATTAAATTTAATTGGTGATCGATCGACTGATCGTTTTGTGCGTCGGCAGATAATGCGCTTACGTGACGCGGGCGCTGCCCTCGTTCGCGGCGGGTCTGCAGACACGGCTACTAGATGGCGCTGACTTCGTTTCCAATCTTGTTCAATTTGGAATATCGAGTAGATGTTATCGGGGCGTGACAGGATGTGGACAAATGTGATTACAGGAAATTTTCTTGTTTTTCGTCGTGGTGGCGTAATGCCTACGCCAGTTGGGAAAGTGACATCACGCATAGCGCCGCTTTCGTCGGCCTATACAAATGCTTTATTAAAGGTTTTTCTAAATAATTTCAGGGTTTGACCATTGAAAAGTCAGGTGGCAGTGCCACAGCTATGCTGGCTTATTATTGCTGAGCTTTCCCACAACACAGCGGCATGTTTGTTCTCCGATTGTAGAACGTAGCCCTCTCTGAATTGCGTTAATAAACCTGTAAATAGTAATATGATCTATATTTAAAACAATAAACTCTTTTTATTTATTCGTGCACAGAATTCAAACATTTTAATTTTTAATTTCACATTCGTCTTCTCATATCTCAATTTTTAATCAACCATAATGAGAGGAAAATAATTTAAGCCAACCAATAAAATGTGATCAAACTTTTGGGTAGCTTTAGCGCACGTGCAGAGCCATTTAACTAAACGTTTTACCGGTAATTGTGTGCGAACGTGCGCGCAATAGTTTGGCAGCCACTGGTTTATAGTAAGCATATGGAAAAACCTACCGCTGCGCATAGATGGATAAAGACCGCATGCTTTCTTCATCAATTTGAGAAACGATATTTTTATGTGTTTACGTTGTTTCTCTTGGTCGGTGATGTACGGTCCATCTTTTCTCTTTCCAGCTTCTCTGCCAATGTAATAGTAACATTTGGAGCCTTGAGGAAGCGAGCATTTAGGAGCGAAAGGGGAGGGGGGCGCTAACTCCCACGATGCTCCACCAGAGAGCGCTATCCAGCTGGGCTTTCACTAGGTTAGGGTGTAGCCCTGGACATAGTTGTATATGTTACGCCCACACACTTTCGCCTATTAAATTAGCTTTTAGTGTGGCCAGAATTTTCAGCTCTAACACCTGGAACAATTCATCAATTGTGTTACAGTATTTTTAATTTTTGACAATGCTTTACATTCTTTAGGGATTTAAATTTCATTTAGTGATGAAATGAGACTACTAAGTTCAATATCAAAGCCAATAGCAGGTTGATGCATGTGGCGATATATGGCGGAAAACGAATATGACAGCTCGTCTTGCGTTCGTCTGTTGGTTACGCTTGCATGACAAACATTCTACGGAGAATTTGTGTGGGTTGCCGCCCTGGCCTGTTGTCCATTCGTGATCCCAATGCCACCTAAAAGAAGGCAGTGCTCTCTAGTGGCGGCGTGCCACCGTATGTTTTATCACCCTATTAATGACCAACTCCAGCTCGGCTAGATAAGCAACGTCAACTATAAACGTCAGCGTCGTTTCGCGATACTCCGGTTAGTTACGAGTGGAATCTACAGGGCTGGCGATAGATCCACACGTCACAGTCCTTTTCAGCAAAATCACCAGACGGTCTCTGTACCCCGAATGGCCTTTCTCTCTCTCCATCCCTGTCGCTCTCCGCCATCTATATGGAATTGATGCTTCCATTTTTCCTATTGCTGATGCGTTAGTCATCCTCAGACCCTGTCCCGTCACAAACATAGACAACGTAACTGTAACGTTGTTTCAGTTATACACTCTTGGTCTAGTTAGCGCGTCTGAATACAGATTAGAGGTTTGTGGGTTCGAACCTCTGGCGGGACAGTCAAAGGAGGTACTCGGTAATGTGGTGGAATTTGGAATTTTTTAACCTGGAAAACAAAGTGTTGTTTAAGTGTGCTTATTTCTAGTTTGACAAACGACATTTGTTTTATTTTTAATTATTTAGGTCTTTCCAATATCGTTGGTCTCAAGAGAGTCTGAGACTCAATCCCCCATTTCGATTGTCTCTTTCGGTTTAATTTAATGGAAAGACCTTGGAAAGAATTTTCCCGCAAATAAACTAGTCAAAGGTCCCCCATTTTCAAGTATACCATTCGACCGTCGTGGTATTTCAACTAGAAAAATCAGATCTTCTGACTACTACGTAACTATTTACGAGAATCTACGCTTGACAGACCAAACATGTCAATCATGGCGAACGCGCATGTACGCACCGCAGTGAGCGTCGCTGCCAACAGGTACTGTACTTTCATGAACTTCAATTACTTCTGTACAATACTGGTATTTATCTCAACTTCGGTTCAAGCAGGTTTTTTTCTGCGTTATGGTGCGACCCCTGAGTTAGACGACAATCGAAGCGGCTGAAAGCAGAGTGGTTTAAGTACCTTTTTTTAGTGCAATAATGAAATATACGCATGTCAAACTATAGTCAGAAGCATGAATAAAGTCAAAACGTTTGTATACCGCCGACAGGAAGCAGCGCAAGTTTAACAAATGCATAGGTGTCTATGGAGTAATTTTAAGAAATCCTCTCGTTTCTCAGTTCGAAAAAATGACTTACACCAGTATGTCTTTAAACGATTCAATTGTATGTATTCGACGTTCCTGCCGCGCGTCAATAATGGAGCAGCTCATCCAAAATGCAACCGTCTAATTCGACTGCAAAAATGCAAATGGCGACACATACACGCATACCTAAACACAAACATACAAACTGTGTGTTCTATGCAGCTTTCACCATCCGTATAATGCGGCCCAAGTGCTTCCAGCCATTCCAGCTAAAATAGCCGCTGACGTATTCACAATTAGACGTCGCCGCAGTTTCCAACATAATCCAACAACCGAAAACGACAGAGATATTCCATTGAGAGAGTGTGCGCTTGTGTCCGCCTTTGAAAAATCAATTTAATGCTCTCTATATATATGCATAAGAGCGTTGTCGTCACTGGGTTCGCCGAGAGCTACTTGTTCACCCCCAGGCTTCCTCGGTGGTCCAAAATATCCATCCTTCAGCATCCTCCATTTCACAGTTGCCGTTTCACCCACCACCACTCCTTTGGTCCTATCTCGTCCCCTTAACTATACTTCATCCTGTTCCGGATCACATTTTCCTCCCCTTAAATCCATATACGTCTTCAAGTTAGTTGAGAGTTTCGTCAAGTGCGTGCATGTAGTTCGTTGGCACGGGCTACGTCTACGTATAAAAAATGGCCGACTTTAGGCGCCAAATTAGATTATAATTTTTATTCTCTCCTACTTTACAATTATAATCTCTACCCGCAAGCAACCCTGGAGGGGTTGGCCTAATTCCGGGCAAAATGACCAGTTTACAAAGCTAACCTATTTTTTTATAATATCTCCACACTTCTGTTGCGATCAAGGAATATCCTCGAATCGTATTTTGCGGTTGGGGTATAACCTCCAAACCGAGACAATGTGAATCTGAGAATTAGGTAAGTTATACTTAATGATTAATTAACTTTCACCAAGACCGGGATTCGAATCCAGACCTCAGAACACAATCTGATTCTGGACCGAATCCGTGACATATGTATAAAAAAAATTAACTTTCGCGCAAAAGATGTCTGACTTCAGGAGCGACATTTCAATTCATTTTATTTTCTATTACTTTAAACTTTCATACGTTTTTTTAATTATTTTATCCCACTCCAGGAACATTTAAACGTTATCACTAATACTCAGTGATCGAATAAGTGAGAGAATATCAAAGTATAAACATCTCACTAAAACCTATGCATTTAGTACGTGGACGATGAATGGACGACTAGTCATCGCAAACTCTTCGCGCTATGCCCCAAAGCATCCCCCGCTCTACAGAGTGTTTACTTTTAAACTTATGCGAGCCTTTAGCTTTCTCATGCACCGCGCATTCGGTACACGAGCATACGTTTAACGTAGGAGCGCAAATTGCAACAACACTCATTCGCCAACACTGGTTATCTACACCCGGCGTTGGCTTGCGGATTTCCTACCTGTTGGTGCGATGTGCACGCTGGCGTTTTATAATGTATCGTTCAAATCCAGTGACATTAGCCTCTCTCGCTTTGCTTTACGTTTCCTCCCGCGAAAGTGGCGCAAATGGGCGATTCCTATATGCTTATTACCCGCTAGGAGACCATGCTTATATTGTCTGACACGTGACCTATATGCGAATAAGTATGGATCAGAATAAATTGGACGAAATATCTATCTCGGTAGTGGAGTGGAAAAGCAAGCCTAATTTTAAATTTCCATTGTTTGCATCAAAGTGAAAGATAGGTGTATAGTTTACAAGAAACTTAATAAAGTTTTTTATTACTCCTGATCACAGTAGTGAATAGCACTACATGAAGTTATTGTTCCCCTCGTGTTGCTGTGGCAATGTGTAAGGGTCACATTTCAGTACCACAGGATCGAATAAACGAAAGCCTGCGCCGGGAATCGAACCAGGGACCACCCGCTCAGTAGACTGTGACCATATCCACTGAGCCACTGGGGTTGGAGTTCACACGTGACGTGGCGTATCGTAATAGAAGTGCATTGTGCCAGTTGACACGGGATGAGTAATCCGAATTATTATTAACTTGTTGGAGGAGGCAATGTCACGTGTATATGGCTAGCACGTGGATCTCTAGATGACGTTTTCGCCAGGTGGCGCAAAAGCTAATTTCACGAAATTGCTCGTATAGGCCAACCTTGTACATCAAATAACCTTGATGAAACTGTCATTTTGGTTTGACACGTGAAAATCTGTCAAAATGATGTATTTTTTATGAAATACATCAATTTGACATATTTTTCAAATCATTTAGACGAATTAGTTTATCTTGTAAACGAAAGATAATCTTATTGTTTAGGGATTAGGTTATTATTTTCGAGGATTAACTTAATTCCATTTTTACACTTGATACATAAATTCAGCACGATTTTTTCGAGACGTTGCTCAACGCAATGGATCAATAATCCGTCACATAACACAAACACTTAGAAATTCAATTTTGTAATATTTTTTGCTGCTTTCAATTGAATTTTACCTTTCAGAAAAAAAAAACTAAAAACAATAAATGTTAATTATCCATGAGTGTTTTTTTTTTCCTTCTTATTTTTTAAGAAAAATAGTCCTTCTTACAAGGAATAAATAGTCTGGTAAAATTATTTTGCCTTGGTGAAAATATTGCTCAATAAAGTCGCAACTTTTGTCTAAAAGCAAAACGCGCGTCTGCTTTTACAGTTTCAGACGAGTGTTCGATTTGGTAATTCAATTCCATTTAAATCAGTGCGGGAACTGATGGTCTAAGAACATTTGCAGACACAGATCAAAATATTTAGCAATTTCTGTTTGATGATGTCAAATTGTTCCGCTAACGACACACGTTGGAAAGTTATACTCGTAGAAAATTAAAGATTATGGCAAAAGGAACCCTGTAGACAGAAAATAAACCCCCGTTCCTGTTCCTAAAAAAGGAACCAGTTCCAGTTCTAGTTCCTACAGAAAGAAAAAGGAACCTAGGAGTTCCTAAGGTCTTTTTTTAAATCACTGTAATACTAATCACTACAGGATTATTACCCTTCGTGTCGCTATGGCGATATGTGAGGGGCTGGGAAGTGAAGGAGAATGGCAGCTGGTATAGCCAGGCTGCAGGATCCACACGTAAGCTCTGGATTCCCTAATGGAATCTCAGGGGTCACGCCAGTACCCCAGGCTCGTCGAATAAACGAGAGCCTGCTAGGGGAATCGAACCAGGGACCATCTGCTCCGTAAGATGTTGCCATACCCACTGAGCCATCGGCACGTACAAATAAAAAAGTTCCTCAAATAAGAGAAACCTGTTCCTAGGAAAGGAGCTTTTCCGAACCGTTTCTACCCAACACTGTTAATAACCTTGCGTGAAATTAAGACTCCTTCATTTCGAGTGCATGCGATGGTCGATTAGGCTTATTGCATCATCGCACAAGAAACCATTGCGTGTCTTTGATTGCGGAGAGTGGACACTCTCACGACTTTCTTAAAGAAGAGCGTGCTGTCTGCTTTGGCAATATGCCGCCATGCCATGCGAGCAAACCCCAAAAACTGTATAGACACGGACATGTCGACTTAACCTATATTTGTGGCGAGGCACAAAAAAAAACGAAAAAAAAACAACAAACACTTTCTCAAAATTCTCGCCAAGACGAGTTCGAAAAAAAAACAATCAATAAACAACTTTCTTTGTCGGAACACCTCTTAAGACAAACAGTGATGGACGATTGAGGACTGATGGAGGGAAAACCTGTAGGTAGACTGGAAATTAAAGACGAGAATTGACGCCAGTCCTCAAGCGTTACAGAATAGATAAATCTCAGCGAAAACCGGAATTTTTGGGTTTTTATAACGGATTTTCCAATTTTCAATACGCATTTGTAAGTGCTTAGTAAAAATGTCACGTTCACTACAGTTTGTTTACAACAAATGTATAGGGAAATTAAAGACGAGAATAGACGCCAAACTTGATCCTAAATTAAATCAAAATTTGTAGTTTTAAAAATATTATCAATGTTGCGATAATATTAGATTAGAATATTGAGATCTTATGTTTCATTTTTACGACCATGGCACTGTGAAGGATGGCACTTGACGACGAAAATGTTCCCGTGCGCCTTCCACCTCACCCTTCCAACTTGCCAAAAGTGTTGTTATTTTCCTTCGGTTGCACCTTCGCATATCGTCAAAGCGACATGAGGGTACAACACATTCGTGTCAGGCGATTGATTTATTTTCTTATGAAAATATATTAATATGAATGTATGCCTGTCACTGAAAAAAAAAAAATATTGACCGGCAAAAGTTATTTCACTTGACGAAACAAAGTCTAATTAAATTGGTGAAAAAACAAAATAACCCTAACTTCTACAATTTAGAATTCAGCACGTGATACAAAAGGAACTCAAAACCATGCACGTGCCAACAGTAAATAACAGTATAGTATAACAGTATAACATTAAAAAACAGTATAACATTAAAAAACTTCCCTTCCCTGCCCCTCACATATCGCCATAGAGACACGAGGGGTAGTATTCCTGTAGAGATTAGCACTACAATAATTTAAAAAAAATAACAAATGCCCGCGGCACAAATGACATCTGAGGACCTCAGATGGCATTTGGGCCGCGGGCTAGCTCAACGGTTTAAATGTTTTTATTTTAGCCGTACCGTGGCGTCACCATACCATTTCTTGAACATTCAAATATTATTTTAATTATTGTCCCAAGAAATGTAACTATCACGTTTTGTCCTTCAAATTAACGTGCTTTTAACATTTTGCAAATACTATTGCAATCTCGTTCATCTTCATCGTTACGGTTCGGCGATTTCTCCTTATGTGCACCTCGTTGACATTGAATTATCGTAGAAATTGTTTGGTTAATCTCTACAACTCACTATGAGACATTTCATTGGAAATATCCGATAATTTTAAACAGGGCGTTACAGATTAATGTCTTCGTCCTTGACACAGTCATTTCGTAATATTTTCAGAGCTTCTTAAAGACGGGGGGGGGAGAGAACATCATCTGTCACTGGCCCTCTTCACGCCTAGTCTTATTGGGCTCTAGTCTCCAAAGAAATAGATTGATCGTGATCAGTCAAGTCTGGT
>JAUJYS010004924.1:0-11479 GCA_033995665.1 Melogona broelemanni
GGGTGACGCCAGTACCCCAGGCTAACGAATAAACGAAAGCCTGCGCCGGGAATCGAACACGGGACCGTCTGCTTCGTTGGATGCTGCCATACCCACTGAGCCATCGGTACGTACAAAATTAACGTAAAAAAGTAAAACGCGTTGGTGGATAATTTAGGAAAATAAGCATGAAATTGAAATCAATAAACTAGATTATTTGACAATATTCTAATCATTAGATCTGGCAAACTTTTGACTTTCGTTAAAAAGTTAAAATGCCAGGGCAACATTTTCACCACGAGTCACCGTGTGTGTTCGAACAGAATGAATTACTATAATGCTATTAATTACACTAGAAACAGTATGGGTTTAAATATCTCAGGCTTCAATGACTTAAGTTCAATGCCAAGCTGGGCTAGGGTGATTAAGTGAATGATTGGAGTCCTTGTAGCTCCTGCATTTGGGCAACGAAACGGCCACTTTGAAGTACGCCTGATTAAACAACTAAATCCTGTTTTCCGCTTGAGCGAATTAGCAGTAGCAACGTGACCTACAGAAAATGACTATTCCTTTGTGGCATAGTCCAGCAAATGCATTTTACGATATGGCCTGGCTTACAAAACTGTCATGGCGCTGGATTTGGCTACGCTAACTGTATAGAGCTTGCGACCTTCTACGTGTATTTTATTTCACTTGCTGCGGGTTTTGCAAATCGAAAAGTTGGTCAACTGTTATCGGTTTTGGTTTCTTTTCCTTTAATTTCTTTGCGCAGGCCATCTATCGCTCTCCCCGCTTTCCATTACAATTTGTCAGACGCTTGCAATATTTCGTAAAGCGGAAATAAAATCGTAAGCGGATATAAAATAAATCGTAATAAATTCGTATAGCGGCAGGCGACCTACCTTTTGTCGTTAATGAAACCGATTTGTTCAAATCGGCGCCATCTTCGTTTATCGCTACGTTAATGTAGCGGCCTATTTGAACAGTATGTGCCATCAGCATGGGGATTCGCAGCAAATATTTTTAATGCCAAAGTTCGCAAGATACTTGTTGTAATGCAAATTATACAGAAATATGCGCCAAACAGGAGTTTAAATCACACTTGGAGTTTAAATAAAGCTTGAAGTTAAAATCAAGCTGGGAGTTTAAATCAAACTTGGAGTTTAAATAAAACTTTTGATTGCAAAATTAATCACAAAATTATTTTTTCTGATGAACAAAAATATAACGCGTTTCATATTAATCCTTATTAGACCCTTCTACTAAGTAATATTGCATTGTTGTATGTTGCATGTAATGTTAAAAGTTGAATCGATGTTTTCAGATGTTAGTTTGATAAAAAACAGAACCAAGGGCCAACAATTCATTGTGAGAATTGTGATATACACATTTAATACAATTTTCAAAAAAAAACTACTTCAAATAAAATTAATACAAATAAAATACCATGTCATAATAATTTTTATTTCACCAGCCCATCGCACTACTTCAAAAAAGGCGCCTACATCTGGTGACTTCTTTTTCTGTAGTTTCTGGGCCTTCTGCTATCGTTGGTCACGCGCAAGGCATTTGGCTCCAGCCAAATACTTGACACTGCGTTTGCCACTAATTTCCAATTTCCTCTCCAGCGAACGCGAACCGCCATTCAGAAAAATCATTTAAACGTATCATCGCGTTTTGAACCTCGCCAAGTGGAAAACCAACATGGTCTAATGCCCTCGCCCAATGTCGGTAACGAGACACATTAGGCTGACAAAAAAACTGAACTTGGACCATTTAAAAGCAAAGAGATGTGAAACGCATCATACTAAAAAGCAAAGAAGAAAACAATGAGGAATAAAGGTAGAACTGTAGTGACGATAAATTCGCCCACAAAGTGATCCCTGAGTTAACCGCATTGGCCGTTCGATTGCAATTTGAGGTCGATACCACCTACGGCGTCCATTATTTTCTTTCTAAGTCCTGCTGGCACAAGCGATGCATTCGAGCGCCAGTACAAATAGTGCCATCAATTGCCTAATAAAGCTTTGATGGGCGAATTTCAGTGTCAAAGGACTCCAGTAACGTACTGTCGGCCACTTAAGCTGTCTAACCACTCCTCTTTAACGAGGCATTTTTCTATAAAAATGTACCCATTATTGAAGCACTGTGTTGGGGAAACAAAATGCCCTGTAGTTCTTTATTTTACAGGTTAAATAGAAATCGCATGTAAGAAGCAAAATGGCTATAAGAAATACAAATCAATTATTGTTGTTTGCCGACTGTCAAAGATTCTGGTTTCTAGTATTCAACTTCTTTGACCAGACCATGCTACCGAGCTGCGTCAGCCCAGCTCCAATTTAAATGTCGTCGGGTAGAAAACAAATATGCAAATGGTTCGTGAATAGAAATAGTTTTTCCCGCGTACCTGCACTGGCTCTAATTTATAACTTACGATTGGATGACGGAAAAGGCCTCGCATTTGAGATGATTTGTTTTATTGGTTCATGGGATTGCATGCGTAGAACCGAATCGGGAACGAAATGTACTGAATTTGACGCATGCAGCTGGGTCTCCCTTTATAATTTTCAACTGCATCGAATTTAATTTTAACTGCAGGAGACTGTTTATTACTACTTTTTAGAGAGGCTGGTATGATTACTGGAATTGAGGCGAGGATGGCGATTATGGCGAGGAGCGATAATATTGACATGAACGCGCTATTTTTTTTAATCACCGTAGTGCCTAGTGAACTACAGGGGTAGGGAAGGGAAGATGGAGTAAGAGTGATGGAATAGCCAGACTGCAGGATCCACCCCTAAGCTCTGGACTCCCTAATGGAAGATAAGGGGTGACGCCAGTACCCCAGGCTAACGAATAAACGAAAGCCTGCGCCGGGAATCGAACCCGGGACCGTTGGCTTCGTAGCATGACCCCATATCCACTGAGCCATCGGTTCGTACAAACATAATAAATCATCATCATAAATGTATCATTGTTGACATGTATTTTTCGACATATTTTCTAGATGTTTTCACGTTATTTGACTGGTTGTCTTGCTCGATTTCAGGCCCTCGACAATTTGGTAATCTCAACTATTCATCAGCTGTCGAGCAACCTCAGCACGAACGCTGACTTTGTCTTAAAGAAATTATTGTGAGACTTCATCTAGCATCATATATCCAGTGATCAAGTTGAATTAAGTACCGTGGATACTGCTTTGGTTCCTGCTTCATGTGTTTGTTTTTTTCTTCATTTTAGCGACGTTCACTCCCATGAGTGCGAACAAGCCCTCGGTAACGATGGCCTCCAAGATTTGATGAGGCAGTTGGCCCTCTCCGAGTCTCCCGTCTCCTCGCCCCAGGCCCAAGGTGTTTCCAAACAACTTTCGGGTATCCTTAAGAATATGAAGCGTCTGGAAGAATCTCTACAAGGTAACTGACGTGTAGCTTGATTTTATTTTCACGATTGCGTCACAGATTAATTTTTTTATTTTTCGAACAGCTCACATAGTGGCTGTTCGACAACTTGCTTTAAATCAATGAAACTAAAAATAGGGTACATTTAGACATTAGAATGGTTGTTGTGGTATAGCTTACTTTTTTCTGGTAAGGCCCTTGCTCGAATATTGCAGACGTCCTAACCCCCTATTAATTATTGTAGCTCTATTTGGGATCCTCATCAGAAGGGACTCATAGGTGAAATTTAAATGGTTAAAAAAAGAGCTTCTAGATTTGTTAGCTGTAGATTTGGTCGAACAGACAGTGTGGCAGATATGGTGTCAAAACTGGGGTGGGAATCGTTACAGGACCGTAGAAAAGAAATTAATATTAGAATGTTTGCTCGTATAAAGAAGGGAGAGTGCGATATTATTGTTGAGAAAATTGTCCTTCTGCCTAAAGAAAGGAGTATAAGAAAGGGGCACACTAGAATGGTACAGGAGCTACAGTGTAGGTGTGATGCCTACCGCTATTCTTATTTTCCCCAGGGTGTGTTGGCAGTGGATCAATCTAACAGAGTCTCGAATACAGAGCCTGTTAAAATAAGGATAACCCCATCTTTGTAATTAACTGGTCTTTGACCCCCGCCATTGGCCCTCTAAAAGGGGCTGCTTGCGGGTATATATTGTAGTTGTAATTGTGCGCGAATTTTGTACTCATCTTGTAACGGATTTTCAATTTACTAAAATTGAACCGGACCGTATTATACCTCCGATCAGACCGAGTGGTGAGTGTGATCGCTCGCCAACCAGCAGATCTGGGTTCGATTTCCGGTGTAGCCAATCGTTGGAGTGGCTGGTGGTATTACGCGGAGAAAGGCAATGGCAAACTACCTGTGTATTCTACCGAGAAAACGCAGGTGGTTCCTGCTCCTTGAAGTTACCAGGTGTCGGGGGATCGAGGATCGGAGTTCGGAGACGACGCGAGGGACACAACAAACAATAGAAGAAAAAAACCCGTTTAATTTCGAAAACCTTCACTAGTTTTCAATTTACTATGCAGTCATTTATTTGTGGGTTTTTTTTTTCTTTTGCAGTGGTGAACAAAGTATTGGCCGCGGTTCCCGCCTCTGATGCGCACCACGGTCCAGCCAAGTGCAACGGCGACATCCGAAGTACTCCCGTCGACAACAAGACTCCGCACCACCACCACACCGCTCCCAACAAGGCCGCCCCCAACAAGTGGAATGGCTTCAAGAGCAGAGATTATTACTAGTGTTTTATTAGACAAAACCCTCGCATTTTCTTCGTTTTTATCGGCTATATCTATACGAGCTCTTTTGAGCTAGGCGCGATCATTATTACTGTCTTCTTACATCGTTCTTCTTTGGTCGTGAGTGGGTTTTTTTGGTGCTCACCTCTATTCGTGGTGCGCTTCGAATTATTCTTCCAAACGTCAAAATTAGGTTTGACGCGTCAAATTAAGACTGCCATCGTAGCTAGAACTTCCGTTTGGTGCTTCTCTCTCTCGGACCAAATTGGAATCGACGTAGCATTAGATTGGCATCAGCTATTGGATGCCATTCCATCCAACTACAGTACTTCATATATTCGATATTTAAAAAATGAAATCGAACTTGAATCCGAATGGATTAATAATGTACGTCATCAACAGGTTTTAACAGTTATGGAAAATTGCGCAATTTCTTTATTTTATAGATTTTAAAAATGGACCACTAGATTACAATCATGCTATGAGTTCAAAACTAAGTCATTTTAAAACTTTAAATATTTGAATCGGAAACATGTTGGCCGAACTCTGATATGCCTTTGATAGACCAGGAAAATTGCTTGCTTTTCTCGCATTCAATGACCACTATTTTCAGAAGTTTAAATGGAAATTTTATTAAGTTATATTTCAATATTTTATATGTTAATAGTCCTACAGCAGAATGAAAGTCCGAACAAGAGTGGTCAGCTCCACCACGAGTTCACGATAACGCTTTACCGTTATTTTAATTGAAATTGCTAAATGTGAAAAATATTGTTTCGTTGGTGCTGGGATTTTCAAAATTTTCTTATTATATTTTTTTTTACAGTCACTGTAGCGAATAGCACTACACGGTCAATGTCTCGAGGTGCATGTTTTCACCAGTGTACTCTGGATCGAATTAGGAAAGCCCGCGTTGGGAATCTAATCTCGAACCGTCACTCTAAGAACTTGGCTAAGAGTTCGTCTCGCTGTTCGTGTATGTATCCAATATTACCAACTTTAGAACTATTTTAATGAAATTGAAAATGCGGAAGAACGCCGAGATAAATATCGAATAAATAGTAAATAAGTTTTTTTTTTCTAAAAGTTTAAATGTGAAAATTAATTTAATATTTTTTCAACATCGAACGGTTTTTGGATGTCTACTGCCCGTCAATGGTGTATAGGTTAAATTACGCCTGACCTCTGACCTGAGGTGTTTATTATTATTTACGGATTTGGTGGTCATCCAATCACAATAAATATTCTACAACTGCGGGATGCAGTGTGTAATGGGAAACATTGGCGAGCTCCAATGTTATAGGGTCACCAGGGGTCGGCAACGACTCTTAACAACAATCACAATATCATTAGCATTCAAAATATCTGAGCATAGGTTTGCGCTCACGTTCATACTCACACCTTGAACTCTGTGACTTGAATATAATATTCGAAAACTCATTACAGTTTATCATTCAAAGTAGGCCATGTCAACTTAGGTTAAAATGATATACCCCTTGTGAAATTCAGGAAATGCGTATTTATCTGAATTTTAGCACTTTTGTCTTGAAAATACAACAAACTGTACATTTTATTCTTTCATTCTACGTCATTCTAAAAACATAACAAGTTCACACAATTTATTAAATGTATTTCCTTCATGGTTTCGTGCAAACCTTTTTTATTTACATGTCAACATGTGATACAGTTTATTTAGGTTTAGAAATATAAATATATATATGTGTATATGCATTAAATGGAGTCTCTCAGATGTAACTGCAAGGGCAACATTATTTATTTGCTATTATTCCTGCTTGCTTCTTCCATAATTAATATATATATATACAAATTGTTTGCCCCCTTACAGTATTCGTGATGGGGATTTTGTTGAGGCAGGTGTAGTGTGGTGGTTCGATTGTAAAATACGAGAGTTTGTGACTGGCGAAAGAATAATGGTTGAAGATATATTTTTATCATCCAGGTGATATGTGCTGTAATATACGGACGTATGTAACATGTATCAAGTTATAAACATTACGTAAGTGGCACAAAGATTGGTTTGTTTCTTTGTTAAGTTAATAAATGTGTTCGCGTTTAAACATTTCACTGTGCTCCTGAGAGATATCATCAGAGTGATAATTTTCATTTGTTACAAGCATTTAGTTTAGAAAAATAATATATAAATTCGTATATACTGCTCCACCAACAAGCAACACTTTGACTGCTGAGTTTCCACGTTTCCTCACAATGTCTGCGGATTTGGCCGGCGAATTTGCTGTATTTTTGAAACACTGGATGGATCTGGATCGTCTGCCCAACACCTGGAGAGGTAAATATGCATGCCATTGATCGAATGGGCTTAGGGGGGGGGGGGCGGAAAACTTTCAGGTTTATTGCTACAAATATCTCCGTGTATGAAACATTAACTACAGAGTATGTACAAAATTTAACTGATTTGGCTTTTTTTTTTACATACATCATTCATCTGTAGCAGTCAAAACGACTTACTAAAAGAAAAATTCTCATTTATATTGCCCAAGGCTAACACGGAAATGCAATAATGAAATAAAATTGAAACCATTTTGTAGAAAAAATGATTCACTGTACATGAACATTCAGTTCCGTTTTAATAGCAAACAAACGAATTTTTACAAAAATCGGGAAAAAGTTCAATAATTATCGGGATGGCACACAATTACAATTATAATACAAAGATAATACACGATTTGTGTTGAAATTAAAAAGAATCGGGAGCTTTACTTCTCGAGCCAGGAGAAAACTTTTGTCGAGAGTTGTCCGGCACAAAAATTTAATAACACGATTTTATATGGAAATGTGAGCGAATTAATGTATAAATATTTTAAGATTTCTACGAACAAGTGAGACACACAGCAACTTGATCCTTTTCAATGTACCTGCAGAATACAATAAATAAAAACACACAGTTAAGTTTTAAACTATTTTGCAAATATATTAACTAGTAAGCTTTTCATCTAGATTTTTTTTAATGTAAATCATCGTAGGATTACTGTACCCTCGTGTCTCTGGAGATATGTGAGGGGCAGGGAAAGGAAATAACAGCTAGTATAGACAGGCTGCAGGATCCACCCCTAAGCTCTGGACTTCCAAATGGAAGCTCAGGGGCGTCACCAGTACCGTGGCTCGTCGAATAAACAAGAGCCTCTGCCGGGAATCGAACCCGGGACCGTCCGCACCGCAGTCGGAAGCATTACCGACTGGACTAAACTCGCCTTTACGAAATTCGAAAACTGCTGAGACGACACAATATTTTTCGCACATTCCTTTTTGTTTCATGAAAGTTTTTTTAAATACATATTACAAGCTAGAAGGCGAACACGCTAACCACTAAACCACACGACACCTCTTACAATGTTAGTGAATTGATAAAAACGGATTAAAGAATTTTACTCGGAACGGGGAACATTTGATAGGCTTGCTTAACACCACTTACAAGAGAAGTGAACAGGAGGGACAAAAATCGTCCAAACATTTTCGGCAATGCCGTTGACAGTTGTCGCAGGTTGGGCGCTCACAAAATCTGCAACGACAATTGGCCGTCGACGAGGACTTGGAGTTACACGACTGGCATCGGTTGGTCGTGGATGTGGCTGAGAGGTTGGGAACGGCGAACACATCCGCATGACGAGACGGCTTGCCTGGAATCAAACAATCAATTAGCAAAAATAATTGGCCAATGTGGGGCAAAAAAATCCAAAAAAGCCTATTGAGTGGCTCATACTCTGCGGTGTCCGAGCGTAGGCATCGATGAACGTCTGTCTGAGCCGTCGCTCCCCACAAGTTGGACGCATGTTGGTCATCTCCTCAGGTATGACGCCCACTTGGTTCGCAGCAGGTGATTGTGCCAGGGGGTTTCGTTTGTATAACATGTCCATGGTTTTCGCTAGATAAATTAACAAACAAAAGAAATTGTTAAATCATGCCGAGGTTTAGCTTAAAGAGAATCGGGGCGACATGATCATTTGGCCTAGCCTAGGCTTCTGACCTCGGTCAATTCTGTTGTCAACTGACTGCAAGGACAATTCACTAGATTATCTGCCAAGACTATACATGAAGATGCATTTACCTAAATTAAGATTAACAGCTTCTTTATTCCATAAGAAACCAAACTTCCCAAGGGAGAAGTTAAGTGTTGTTCACAGATTTTAAAAGAGGGAGGGAGATTGCACTAAAACTGACCATGAACAGCATTCATTCGCAGCGATTTGTCCACGCCAAGATCCACTTCCTTAGGGCTGATGTGCATTTTCCACTGGGGAAAAAGACTGCAATCAACAAAACTGTTTGGCCTCTTGGGCATTGCTTCAAATCGAAAAGAAATTAATCTGTAAAATCACAGAGGGCGAACAAAAGTTTCTCTTTTTGCAAGTACGTGAGTGCGACTGCCGATTGCCGCTAATTTTTTTTAGCTTCGAATAATACCCCTGTCAGGCGTCAAAAAGCTAAAATAGTTTAGCTTTTTCAATTGTGTTTGAGAGTGAGGCGCATCGTGACTCCCGAGATGCCAAGAGCTGTCCTGATCGCACGCGCTATGCTGATTTTCAATGAGCTTTGCTAAAAATTTAACGCGACTAGCTGACATCGATTGTAAGCCGGTTGTCAGCTACTTCGAAGCCGGCGCGTACTAATCGACAACCGAGCAGACGCTATAACTAGCCGAGCGAGGTGCAGAGTGCCTCAAAGTTACAACGCAACCAGCTTAGCTAAGCGGGTGTCGCTTGCTGTGACAGCGGTATAATCGATTATCATCGTGTACTGGTGCGCAACTATCGCAGAACTATCGCCCATCCTCATAGTTACGACGACCGAGATGGCGGCGGTGCGCCTGTGACTGTGAAGTGTTGCGCTGTGAGTGTGAACGCGAAAAATTATAATCTTTGGTTGTTTGTTTGATTGAAAATCCCCAAGAAGAAGAAGACTAAAATGGCGAATATCACAGTCAATTCCGTAAATCTGATAATCCGACCGATTATACCTGAGAGAGGGCTGGGTTCGCTAGAGGTTCACCTATCTCGCCTGCCGCCCGTAGTACTGACGGCCGTTTTCGTCCATCTGAGCGATTCGGAGCGATGTCGGGCCATGCTCGTGTGCACTGGATGGTGCGACGTCGCCAATCAACCTTACTTGTGGCGCCACACCAAAGCCACACTGCCGGAGAAGCTCAAAGATGTGACACTGGTGTGTCAGAGTCTGAATCGTCGTGGCATTCAACACTTGAAGACTTCGGATGAGACGGTCCTGCGCACAGCTGCGCAGTTAATCCCCGATTTGACTGGCCTCACGCTCTCTTTTTACAACGAGAAGACGAACAGAATGTCCCACCGTGTGCTGAGAAACCTGGCTAATCTGACGGACCTGGACTTGACCTTGACCGATCAGGTAGCCGACGGCACCATCCAACGGGTCGCGCAATACCTCAAGAAGCTGGTCCGGTTGAATTTGTGCTGCTGCGACCAAATAACGGATGCGTCTCTCCAGTACATCGCTAACGGACTGCCGGCCCTCAAGTGGCTGGATTTGGAAGACTGTGATAATCTGACTGACGTAGGATTGGGCTACCTGTCCGGCCGCGGATCTCGTCATCCGGCCGCTATTCCAGCTTTGGAATTCCTCGGTCTGAAGCTGCACGTGCATCCCTCTTTCACTGACCAGTCTCTTCTCTATTTGACCCAAGGACAAGCCAGCCTGGTAGAGCTTGATCTGAGCCACATAGTTACGTTGACGGACATGGGAATGATCCACGTGGCCAAGATGAAGAAGTTATCCAAACTTAATTTGTTCGGCACCCGTATCAGTAATGCCGGTCTGGCTCATCTGGTCCAGGGTGGCTCCAATATCACCCAGCTCAACCTGACTAATTGCCCCCACCTGTCCGATGCCGGACTGGAGCACGTCGGACGGATGACGCACCTGCTCAATCTCAAAGTGTACTCGCAGACCATCTCTAACGCTGGGCTGGAACTTCTGACCAAGTTCGGATCCAAAATCAAGATCCTGGACTTGTCTCGTTGTCTGAATTTAGGGGATGATGCCTTGAAACACGTGGCCAAACTGGAGGACCTTCAAGAACTGCAGCTGATGGATAATAACTTGGGCGACGATGGATTAGGCTTTTTGGCCGCGGCTGGGTCACAGGTGGCCATCCTCGTTCTGCTGGGCAACATGAGGATGACCGACATGGGGCTGAGGCACCTGGCCAAGTTGACTAATTTGCGTCAACTAACGCTGGAGAAGGCTAACATCACGTGCGAGGGACTGGTGGATTTTATTGAGGGTGTGGCCAAGACGTTGATCCATTTGAAGATGATTGCTTGCAAGGCCCTGGATAGCAGGACGCTGCTGTATTTGGCGCAGGGACTGTTCCGGCTGGAGACGCTGGAACTGGACCCGGGGCATGTCGATGATGAGGGAAAGGCGGCGGCCGCTCAAAATTTGCCTCGCCTGCGTCAACTTAAGGTTAAAGGCAAGAACATCATCGATCAATTGCGAAGTATTGACCACCATGAACGTGACATGATCCAGAATTTCCAGAATGTCAATCTCCAGAATTTCGTTGGAAAATCTTGAAAATTGAAAAGCCTTGCCAATTTGTTTCCCAAACTGTTGCCTATTCATTTTTTAATGCCAATTCAATTATTTAACACAAAATTTGAGTGCATGAAACAAATGCACATGATTTTTTACAATTGAAGTATATAAAAAACATGTGAATGTAAATTAAATGAAGAGGCTGGACCAGCGGGATGACGATGAACGAGATCACAACACAATGTGAAACGACGAACAAACAA